>KI919479.1:19693-57685 GCA_000473525.2 Anopheles melas | reverse complement strand
AGAGAGAGAGAGAGAAAGAGACAGACAGAGAGGGAGATGGGAGAAGCTAAGTCGCTGGCAAGAAACAGGGGAGACTATCCTCTCCAAATTATTTATATCTCGTAGCGTTGCAGAATGCTGACAAAAGTTTTTCACTTAATTTTTCCACCGACTTTGTGTTTTATTATTCGATTATCTTTGCAGAGCCTAGTAGATGCTTCAAAGGCTAGCTGATTTGGGGGCCGGCGAGCGCTTCGTTCTTAATTGTATTATTTCTGCAACTAAGGGTCAACTAAGTTTAACGTCAAGTCAAAATAAAAGTTTTTACTATGATCCCTTCAATGCTAGGTGACACGTAAAGAAATGGACAGCATTAAAATATAGTAAAATAGGACATATTGACGATCAAATGATTAACCTTTATATGTATTCAATCCCTTATGCTCAGTCGCTGTGACACAGAAAATACTTGTTACAGACTACTGAGTATGCATCTTGTATCAATTACAAAGCAATCTTACTGTTGCCTCTCCACGGAGTCTCTCTTTTTTATATACCACTCAAACAAATTGTCCCACAACAGTCCTACTGGATGATTGATACTACAATGAGCCGCAATATAAGTTGTCATTATGCATTTGCTGGTTCACGCCTTATACCCTCTTCGTTTGACGTGCAATTATTGCAATGTCCCATATGCCAAGTATTGTTCCAATTCAATTGTTCCCTTTAATAAGCTAATGGGTTCTCTCTTTTTTATCATTTCTATCAATGCAGTGATGTGCAAGATGTGTCCTGAAGAAGTAATGATGTGGAATGATATGAAAGGATGCATGCAGTTGATGGTTATCATTATTAAACGACTTTCACACAAAGCTTTGACTTCAAATACTTAGGATAGGAGTTTACGCTCTTTTGCTTAGGAATGGAATGCACAGACCCAACTCTAAATTCTACTACCGCAACAAATGCACCATCAGAGATCAAACAAACGATTTGATTACCGTTTTTCGAGACTTCCAATCCACTCTTCCTTCAAACAGCTCGTGACCACCAAACACCGTTTATTGTCTCCGCTTATTGATCCAAGCAAAAATTTATCGCACAATTCACCGATGTAAAACTCGTAAAATCGTTCGTAACCGGATATATCTGAAACGGTTCAGATTTGGTTCTGTTGTCTCGACACCGTTTCATCTCAGCAGCCGGTAAGCGCAACAAAGCCAGAAAGTTCGCAAGAAAACTTGCTTTACCCTTGTTTGTTCCAGCCAGCCAGGATCGAATCGTTTCGAACCGGCAAATGCGGGAGAAAACTCTTGACGCTGAACACCACTTTTCCGTTCATTGCTGTAACCTGTAACAAGTGCCACCGATGGTCAACAAGCACAGTGAAATTGTCTTGCAGCGAAACACAAGAGGGCGATGATTTTCAAAAGCTCAGCAAAAATAAGAAGCCCCACCAGGAGGGTATGGTTCCAGTGAGAACGGTGCATGAACACTTTCCGTACAGCTGACAGGTGAAACAGGTACTTCCTGCACAGATCTCACCTGCAAGAAAGCCAAAATATTGAAACGAAAAAAAAAGAAGCTATAAATCGCTATGCAACCAACGCTCGTGCTGGTTTGTTAACCATGGCGAACTTGCTCGTGAAGCGTCTCTGTTTTTCGCTTTGATGGTATTTTATTCGATTTCGGCGCCGTCAGTCGTAAAGGGTGTCAGTTCCGGTAGCAAGTATTTTTGGTTTGCGCTTTGCTTTCGCTAAACATCGTAACGTCAAGGCAGCATTTCGGTTCAGATTACACTTGAAACAAAATGTGTATGTGATGAATTCTTCAACAGTTAGGCGCTGTTTAAGTCTCTTTTCGGGTTCTACTATCTACAGCGATTGTTTGAAAGCTCCTTCCTATCGAAGCTTCTCTGATGAAAAGTGATTAACACTACGTAAATCATCAATTGTCAAATCTATGAGAATCTTTATAGCTGTTTGCGAATGTTGTTTTGCTATAAACCTTGTTCAAAAAATTCTCAGAAACTAAAAAGCACTTTTAAGGTCCCCAACAACCTTTCTCTCATAATACTTTCTTGAATGGCTC
This sequence comes from Anopheles melas, assembly GCA_000473525.2. NCBI lineage: Eukaryota > Metazoa > Arthropoda > Insecta > Diptera > Culicidae > Anopheles > Anopheles melas. Next base: position 55,612 of record KI919479.1, on the reverse strand, counting down.
TCTCTCTCTCCCTCTTCCCAGTAAGCCTATCATCGCTTTAGCTTACTGTCAAAATGATGTACTTTCATCGTTTCGAGGACGAACCATGTGTCACCATTAATGGACGGTGAAAAAAGCGGACTTGATTGAAACGCAACCTACTACGAGCATAGAATTTGAAAGAACCGCTACACAGGCATCTCAATAGCGATGTTCTCGCTAGCGCTTGCTCCTTACCACGAATTGATTACTCTTAATCGGCAAGAAGTGTCAAACTAGAAATAAGGCGAATCTTTTCCTTAACATCTCCCCTTTTGCACCTTCCGCGACGCTTGTATGTAACTCGACCGGCTTAAGGAAAGAATGAAGCTTCACCAGCTTGGATCGGATTATCATCATTCACCTCATCACTCATCCGGTCTCAACGTGTCATCGTGTCACAAAATTTCCAACGCGCACGAGAGTATCGTTTCTTTTTTCTCTCATTCGCTCTCTTGAATTCGTATACAATCGTCAATCTTTTGCCACTTTTACAGCAGCACAATATCATATGGCTCGTTGATCGCTTGTGAGTGAGTCTCTGCGTACTCGACTGCACCCCTAACGCCACCATTAAAGTCATTCGGCTGACAGCGAAAATCCTCGGGTGGGTAAATAAATCTGAAGTTTTTTTTGTTTTTGCTCTTCTCTTGCCTTCTTCTTTGTGCTGCCGATCTGTAAGGTATCAAACATTGGAAAGGCGCATGATTGCTCTGAGAGAAGGCGTGTGAAGAATTTTCTTCATATGCCATCCTCCATCACATCGTCTCACTTGCTGACGTGTTAGGGATTGCTTTCTAGAAAAAATAATCAAAAACCAGCAATCTATTCCCATTCCTCAGCAAAACTTATGTTGGGAATTTTATTCCTTCTAGTAGTAATGTACAAAAGCGAAAAGTGAGGAAAGGTATCCTACCAGATTATTGAATCAATTCCTGTGCATTTGATGAGTACGCTACCCGTTTTCCCATGACCGGGCACCGAGGCACCATCGGGGTGGGCAAATAAATGTAACCAAACGACCTCAACCGAAAATTGACAGTTCCGTTCCCCGGCTTGTGGATTACGGATGTGTGAAAGTGAATTTTATGTCACTTCTTCCCGTGACATCACCCATGCAGACCGTTGGATCATGTTGGCGCAATGAAACGCAATGGTAAAAAGGTCGACATGATCTCGGCTGTTCATAAAGATGGGACGAGTTTACACCTTCAGTCATGACCACAACCTCCTACACCCATATTGCACGTCGTTCGGGCGAGGTTATAAAGTGTCCAACAGGAAAATGAGTGACAGTATTTTTCGGACCTTTTATTGCTGCCCTCAAACTGGCAGACATGGCCAGGACATGCTTCATTCTGATTGAGGAATCAAAATGTTTGCACATTATTTTTTTCCTTCCAGAAAAACTAAAAGGAAAAGGAAAATGTTTACGATGGTGATAAAGCTAACCTCAGTACTTGCGTCACAAATTGAAGCTTGATTAAATGGCACGTGGATAACTTGATCGGAAAACCACTACATTCCGTGAAATATTTGTGCTACCGATACGATCTTCTATACACAGCAAAAGTCCTGGCTTGGTTAATCTCATGATTCCAATACCAAAATTTTTTTCTCTATATCAAATGTAACAAAGCAGAATTCAAGCTACGCTTACAGACCAATAGGAATTTTTGTTTTGGTTTTTCAAAGGAATCGTTGTACCAGGCGGACAAAAAATACAAAAATAAGGGAGGCAAAAACGAAGCTTCAAATCAATCCTGAGCTTACCGGTACAATCATGCTGCTGGAAGGTACGATGCAATTGATAAGAGTAACCCACGGTCAATTGAACCCGGACGCCGCAGAAATGATGGGCAAACCTGGAAATGGAAATCATTTTCCCGCTTTTAACGAACTATATAGCATGCGCGCCCACAACTTCCAGTGCACGTTACCATCGCAACGTCGTCCGTGCGCTACTGGGCGTCTCCATGGCGAATCGCACCGTTTGCGAGGGCCAAAAGACTCAATCGAGCGTGTAACTTTTATGCGAAGCAATTGTATGGCAAGATCTTTGCAAATTTGTGATTCACGTTGATTTGCGCTGGTTCGTTTGTTCGGCAAGTGGGGGTGGGAGTGATGCTACAGGGGTTTCAATTCAGCACTGCTGCGCACAGCAACGTTAATACGCAGGCGGGCGTGCATGAGTTATAAAATGGTACGTTTTACTAGTTTAACCTTTGCGTAGGGGGTTTCCATGCGATTTGAAATACATTTTACCGTAAACTCGGTAGTTTAGCGATAATCAAAGCGGCTTTACCGTATTGAAAGAAGCTTTGTGGCCGTTTTTTGACGAGCGATCGAGCGGTGGCGTACCAAGCATCGTTTCAAAGCATATCCCCACCATTTAAATCATTCAAATGAGCATGTAATTTCACGAACATAGTTGCTCGGCTCTTTAAGAAGGGCTTTCGATTTACGAGCCATGTGCGACCCGTGCAAAATGCCATTTCGACTGACAGGAAGATAAAACATTTCCATTTCTGTAAATTGCTGCCTCTGCTGGTGTTGCGTTTGCCTGCAACCATGGTTCCGTCAGTTCAGTGCTCTGGAGTCGGGTGTGAGAAAAACCACAATTCATTGGATCATCCGTTTTCTCGCTCGCCACATCTCATCCCGTACCTAACTGTGCTCTAGCTCTTCACTCAAATTGGCGTACTGGCGTAGTGCAGGAAGCGATACACATGGTACGCTTATCCATCACGGAAACATCATCAAATATTAACACTCGCATCTTCACCAACGAGATGCAACAACTGTAAGTGCACTCGGTCGGTATTGCAGTGCAGCAGCAAACAGCTGAATGTAGTACGGATCCCCGTTTTTGTGTCTACCAGATGAAGACGATACCACACGCTCGTAAACCAGTCAAATCCGTCTGTCCCGAGTGTGTTTTGTACCTATTGCTATGCTACGGGCTGAAACACGTCAGGCTGAAGGGATGTATCATACCGTGACTTATCCTTAGCACTTCATCAATTGTCAAAAGAAGCTCACAATAAGTAGTAGTGAACCACTCGGCTGAAGAACACAATTTTCTTCGTGCGACACTTACATGCAGCCGGAAAATGGAGTGAATTGATTGGTAGCTGATGTAGTTTTGCAACGAGGAACTTTAAACGAAAATAGCGTTTTTTGTATATTTTTTATCGTTTCACACATTCATCCCTGAAGACAAAATCGACAGCACAAATAAATCAATCAATAAATTGCTAGTTCAACAATCATCTTTCAACACGCTTCGACACCAAATTTGATCCAAAATCACGGAACAACATCACTGAAGCTATAAACCATTCTAACAACAACAGCAACTCCACCGAGCCGTTGGAATGTTTTACCTTTGCGTTACTGGTTTTGCTTTCTGCCGTCTCTCATTTCGATGCAGCCACTTTAATTAGCACGATATACGGGCTACTTAACAGGTTGCGATTCATTACGCCATCACTCAACAATGCTAGACACCGACAGCCTCTCGGGCAATCTCTGTCTGTTCGTCGAGCCGTGTGCACGTGTAACCGAAGAGTGTGCGCGCCGCAGCAGTAGCAGCATCGTGGAGAATCGGCATCAAATTCCTGCCGCCACCATGATTAGCATAATTATCATCAGCGCACAACAACTGATCTGGGTGAAAGGCGGCGGGGTGGCGTTGCTGAAGTGGAAGACTGCTCAACAAACAGCGGGTCGAAGGTGGAATGTGAAGCAGAGAGTTTTACCCTCGGCATATCCGAAAACCACACACACACACACACAAATAGCATATTTAGCCGCATTCCGTACGTACACGATCTGTTGGAATCGGTAGCGATGACGGTGTTCAAACGAACAGTGATTCAAACACAACCGAGTAGCTGGCGGTATGCGAGCGTGACGCTTATCCTGCACCGTGCTGATCGTTGCCCAACGCTCTACCACGACGCGCCACGTACGTCAACTGTCTTGGGACGTCTTGCGTTCCATCCCGATCCCGCGTGAACTATCGGGAGCGTTTTGTCATGCAGCGCCTTTCCAAACACTTCAAAATAGCTTCAATCGCGTTCGAAGCACGTTTTTTCAACCCTACCCACAGTACGGGAGGAACGGAGTTTTGGCTACATGCTGTGTTTGCCCATACACAACAGGCACAAGCGCTTCGTACATTGGGGGGCCAATGTTTGTGCTTCTGTATTCCGTAGCGCTGCGAAAACAGACACTCGCAACTATATCATGCTGCGAGATGATAACCGCAACAAACTTATGCCACACGTTTGTGGTCGTGTAAGTTTCAGTCGGTTCGGAACATACTACAACCGCCGGGGTTGAAAATCAGTTTCCCTCGGGGGGTTATAGTGAAGAGATGGAGGGAGGGAGAGAGGACGCTTGGAACGGGGGCTTGTGAGTAATCTGTAGCGCGGTTCATTGTCTCGGCGGAACCAACCAGTGAACTGACGCAGTGATTTTGCCGCAAAAAGTTGCCCCTTTAATCTGCACTGGGGGGGGTAAGATTTTCCGACTTTGGTACATTTTCTCCCCCAACCGGACTGATCGACTGATATGTCCCTGGTGTGCTGTAGCTTACACTGCTCTGCGAACGTGATAATAACGTCAAAATGCATCATAATATTGATCATGCTGCGCATGTTTCGTATTTTGTTTCGCTTCGACATGCATCGTACTGTGGGAAAGAACTTTCCACGTACATTTCTATGATAGAATTTGTAATGCTTTATTTTACATTAATTCCAACTTTTGGTTTCGTTAGAAATTAGAATAGAGCTTTTATTTGTTATATGTTACACCAATATTGTATTGTTTTCTATTTCCTGCTGATTTGCCACGTAGCGAAGGGTTTGCAACGGTCAACTCGATACGATGCGCCTCCATTCACGGTACGATTCTAGAAAAACACATAGCTTTACATTAATTTTCATAGCATTCGGGCGTGTAAAATTATGGATTTTTTTATTGAATCTCATTTATTCAAATAAGGTTTTATTAATGTATTTTTCCTGGTACCGTCAAACAGAAAGAAGCAGGTCAAGTAAGTAAATATTCTTCAAAATTCGCTTGGAGTTTGAGTTTACTCAGGGACTCTCTAGGAGTGGAGCAGTAAACTCCTCCATTTATCGTTCCTGGATGGAGGTTGGATCAAAACTGCCATCCCACCATTGACAGTAACATGGACACGGGCGACTAGCTAATGCAATCTTATTAGACTTCCACTTACATCGGCTGGATGGCGGTATTTCGACCTAGTTGCCAAAAACAAACGCGTCAAGCGACCGTAACCGAGGAGACGCGTTTTTGGACGACAGCATCCTACCCCAAACACACACACACACACAGACAAGCGCACCCAAAGCACATCCACACTTCAGTGCATTAATTTATGATAATTGCTCTCGTTCACGTTCATGCAGCAAAATCGAAACCTCCTCCCACCGTGCGCGTAACGCGCAATGTCCGCGGGGCAGTGTGCTGCTTGCTCGGCTCTACTTTATTCAGTTAGCCTGTCCCCTAATACTGTTGCCCGGCCGATAAGTGATGATTGACATAATTCGCCGGGACATGTTTATCTACGCTCATTATCGGAGGTGGGGGAGCCCATTGAAGTTGACAGGACACACCAGCGGCAGGGCAGCGGTGGAGCGCACTTTCAGAAGCAGAAGAAAATGATGACAGTGGCCCCGTAACGCACAGTGAATTGAATGTGTTTGCGCGCTGAATTTTCGATCAGCAAACTCAGCAAGCAGCAGCCCGAAAGAAGTGGCCCCGCCTTTCTCTAAATGCCCCTGCGGCAACAACCTGCCGCGTCTTGCGAACAACGAATCTGATTAACTTGTGACAGCGCGGCTGCTTAAAAATAGCAATGCATCGACGGTGTGATGATAAGCGGGTTCGCTTGATAGGCGGCATGTTTTTGGCTGACAAATTCTGCCGAACTGGTTTCCACGCACAGCCTCACGGGGGTACAGCATCGCAGCCTAATAGATTGTTAGCGAAGAATCGATTTTTCCCGCCAGGCATGGTGCCACTTATCTGGAGGAATTTGTTTTTTTTTTGTACGAAAAGAAAACCTTTTTGGTAACGAAATTTTCGTTTACTTAAAGAAAGTTTCTAGACTCCGGTTGTTAATATTCAAACGATTAACAGCTTAACAGACACATAAGAGACGCTTGTTTTCGTGAGTATGTGTAATGAATAAAAATATCGAAAAATGGAATACATCCACAATGAGACACATTTTATTTCTAAAATATGTTATCGTTTTACAATATTTAGCCATATTTTACCTTAATTGTCTTATTAAAATCATTAGACCATCGCACATGATCTTACCAAAAACCCATCCCCAGATGTGTGCTTTAACAGAAAAACATACTTATTTACGTGCAAACCAACCCAATCAGTAAGGTTAATGCTTTATTAGTCTTTCGAAATGGGACACCAACGGCATTAGTCGAAACCGTGGTACGGGCGTACACCAGCAAGAAATGGTCTGTTTTGCATGCATTAATTATCGTCGATGAACTAATTTTCTCCTATCTCCTAACAGGTTCGTCTCGGCCGCCCGCCACAATGTAACGCAACCCATACTAAGTAGTCGTTAAAAATTGACAATCGGAAGAAAGAGAACACCAACCTACCCGGGTCGAGCACACCCGATACCGTCGAAGCGCAAATTTATCATCTCCCAAGCAGCAGCAGCAGCAGCAGCAGCAGGAGCCAAAATTAATCGAAAGAAACACTACCGGTGGAAGTGTGTACCCGTCGTCCCTTCATAAGGGGATCTAATCTGCTAAATTTGCGCCACAAATTTGCTCCCCACCCCTTGTGAAGCCGGTGGAAATTTTACCCAATCGAAACGTAAGCGTATCACTTCTCCGTACGCCAAGAGGCACTGCAAGTTGGAATACTAATTAGCTACCGAGAGAGTGACAGAGAGAAAATGAGACAGAGTGTGATGGAGAATGCGAGCGAGTGTAACGTAAGCGCACGTTTTCGAGCTGAACGTTGCTGGGTGTGTGTGTGTGTGTGTGTGCGAATACCATGGTTACGAAGCGCTAGCACATGTATAAATGTATACAGCTTTGGTCGATTCCCAAAAATCGAAAGCGTTTTGCAGTGAACGCTGACGAGCAGACTGTAGGGGCAAACAACAAGGCGGAGGCAGTGCGGATAAGGTGCGGCAGGGAAAGGATCAAAATAAATATTAGTCTTAAGCGCACGTCTTGCCACCTCGAGAACGGGCGGATCAACGGTTCACTTTCTCAACCGAAAAGGCGTCGAAATGTAGAATCGAAAATTCCGCTCACGTTGAACTGACACGTCCCACCGCTTCGGCTAGCCACCGGGGCCCGCTTCACCGGCCAGGCCACCGCGGGCCGCCTTTCAAAGGAGCTCTCTTTTTTTTGTTGGGCTCGTGTCGCTATGCAAAGGATATTGCCGTTGTTTGGGTTGCCGGTTAATCATGCGAAGCGTGAGAGAGAGAAAATAAGAAAAAGCGAGAGAGAAAGAGAGAGAGAGAGAGAGAGAGAGAGAGAGAGAGAGAGAGAGAGAGAGACGATGGTTTGAGGGAGGTTTCGGATGGTTTGCTAATTTTCGGTGGCCCGATTTGCCATCGCATGTTGTGTAATCCATCGTGCGCTAACGTGACAAAAGTTAACGATCAATAACGATGGCTGTAGCAGCTAAAAAGCAAATGTTTAGAACATCGTTTTACTGTAGAGAAATACACTACTATCGATACAAACCGAAATTGCTAGAAACGGTCAATCATACTTTCTATCGTAGCCCATTCATTGCAATGAGTCCCAAATGTGTCGCTAATGCTCTATCGTCGACTATTACAGGGGTTTTTCAGGACGGTACCCTTTTTGTACAGGCTCATTTGGAATCTACTTGGAAGATTGGAATAAAAAAGAATGCAACAGAGTCATGAATTCCCATCAATTGAAATTCACTCTCCTTAATTCAATGAGAAAGAGTCAGTTAATGTCTCAACACTACGAGAACTCCTAAAAACCCTTCTAATCCGCTAATTTTGAATGTTCCACATGCAGCAGTTTGGAATTATACAACCATCTCACGAAATTAATTTGCATTCGCGTCCAATAAGCCCGACATGAACATCAACTCAACAAACTATCTCAAACAACATACACAGCCTAATGCAGTCTATGAGTGGAAAACGCAGCAAGATGTTGTGAAGTTTCCAGGTAAACGCTACAAACCGGATCTCGATGCCCGCAACCATGCCAGCAAAAGCTCCTTTCGAACGCCCTTTTCGCATCGTCAGCCGTAGCGTTTGCACCAAACCGTCAGCCTACATTGCAGTGGTAAGTTGTGAAATCGCAGTTGGGCAACGTTGGGTGTCGGATTAGAGTCAACATCGATGAGCGTTGGTTCGTTTCGGGAAAAACCCACAGTTCACAAAGTCTTTGCAGTTGCTTGGTTGTTATAAATCTTAAAAGTGCATCCAGGATGGGGTAGCATTTGTAGCACAACCTAGAGAAGACGTGAATCGTTCCGAAATCTCAGCAAAGGTGACATTGCAACCCTCAGTCGGCCACACACAAGCCCATTTGGGGAGGGGGGAGGGGGAAAGAATCAAAAAGAAAACAAGCTAACGAGGCGCAACGTTGAAACAGGACGTTCAGACCATTCCGGAGCGAATCTAATGTCGACTGGGAAACGCTGGATGCACTATCCATACTGGAACGCCCCTTGTCGTACCGATAACGCGTATGAATTATGGAGACGACTTATGACTTTGATGTTTTCTTTGCCTCTTTCTCTGGCCAGAGGAATTTCTGGAAACCATGAACTGTGCTTTGAAAATACTGAAAATGTCGTACAAGAGTGTCATACAAGCACGAACGCATACAGCTCGCATGCAGGGTGAGTGCAATTTGCTATTCCCGGGGAGAATGCAACCGATCTTGCCTCTTCTTCCGGTTGCACTCCGAAATGGAGCCGACCGGATTGGAATCCAAAATTTCTTGGTTTCAATTGATTGCATCCACGTGCTCTTCTCCTCAACGCATCAACCGATCCTACCTAACCCGTTCACCGGTGCTTCTTATGTGGAAGGTGTGCCTTCCAGCTTCCCTCGAAATGAGCTCCTTCCTAGCGAGGAGAAGACCACTGTCATCCATAATTGAGCGCTAATTGAATCGAATCCGGTCGAGTGGAAACTCAAACCGGATACTGTGCCTGATAGCTTGCTACCGGGCTGCTACCCAGCCATTCGGCTCCCTTTTCGCACACAGCACTCCAGCCAAGCCCTCCCAGGAGCACCAAAATTTGCGTCGCCCGAAACGAAGCTTTCAACCCGGTTTTGGGTGGGGAATAATTTTTGAAATTTGATTGAATTTCCCTTGCAAACACTCAACCGTTCCTCAAAACGGTGTCTTCTTTGCCGAGCGTTCGACACCTTCGCGACCGGAGCTGCTTCCCACGCCGACCGGAGCGTCATCATCCGAATGCACTCGACGCTACGGTTCTGCGGGTTTGGGTCGTTTCGCTTGCACTTCATGGTCATTTTGGCCCCGGATCGTTTGATCAGCCCATTTCCGTGCGCTGAGTAGAGCTAATTGAGTTTGAAATCGATACCGATCATTAATGACCTCTGGGGCGGAAAGCACTCCGGCCGTCTCCGGGGAGGGAAAATGCCAGGCTGGGCTTCGTGTTGGTATGGTCGTTTGTTTGCTACGCTCAACCCCGGTCGTTTAAGCTAATTTCCCGGGCAATTTGGTCGAGTAAAAGCTGTCAAAGAATAGGCTCACACGGGTACTTTTGAGCGACTCGGTACCTTACATCCGAAATTTGGAGTTCAACTTTGGCTCGGGTATTGTTGGTGCCATTGTGAATCTAACATGATTCGACGGATATCCTGATATTTAACCAACAACTCTAGACGATATTCGTCTGCCTAAAGCAATTTAATTAATTCCATCGTATGACAGGGTTGATGAGTAGGAGATTTGAACGTATTACGAACATGACTCATGATGTTACCACAAGGAACTTGCTATAGTTGTTCCAGAAAAAAATATTGAATTCAGAAACGTAGAGAATGTACACCCTAACTCCAATATGTTGCTATCAGTGCGATATATAATAGGAGATATATCTACTAAAACATGAATTTCTTAAGCCACATGCTAACCGTAATATTGAACAAATTCCATTATAATATATTGACGCAAAACCAATTGAAATTTGAAGTCTGAAATACAGCATACCGAACTCCAGTTACACCGACAATGCCATACCGCGTTAGAGATGAAAATCCGCTTCAGTCACTTAAAATATTAAAAATACACTTTTCCACTGATTTTCCCTAGTTGATGAACTTTGCGAACAGTGTGGCCCTACCTCGACCAATGTGCTTTAGCACCTGCTGGCCCCCAGCACTTGTCCCTTCTACGGACGCGTGGAGTTCGCACATAATATGAGGCAAGTTTTCCTGCTCGCTAACAACAAGCTGATCAACTTCATCACAACAGCTGCTGCGAGGTTCGCTTTCCCAACAACTGCAACCCGAACTTTTCAAACAATCTCTCACACACGCGCCGCGTAGCGTCATCTGTTTTCCTGTCCCCGCTGTCCATGCGGCCCTTGCCAATGCGGGAGCATTGGGCCCGGACAGTTGCCGATTAGTGTAGCACACACACACAAACACACATTCACACTCTACAGTACAAAGCTCTAACGCTCGCAGTAAACTATAGCAAACTAGCTTTCCGGCTCGAAACTCAATTGAATATGTTCTATTTCGCTATACAATATGCGCATATTCTACCTCGTTTCCTCAGGCCACCGTACCCCGTCCATCCCGCACTTACCGTGCAGGCCTCGGACTGCCCTTGGATCGCTCAATAAAGTTGACAAACGACGGCGCATTGTTTGGTGAGAGCTTTGGGTAGAAATGAAGAGAAAAAGAGGCACAGCAAACTTTCTTCCTCGGATCGCATTATTGCAGCTAGTACACACTGGGGCATGGAGGAAAAAAGCAAAAAAATAAAACTTCCAGCTTTCCGGACGTTTGTTTGTCTGATATCTCCTTCATCCCCTTCACCAGCCCACAAGCCGAGACGCGTACAATGAAGAGTGTGAGCACATGCAGATCTATTCGTTCAGTTAGCGAGGTTTTTTTCTTGTTCTCGCTGCCCTGTGCCACCAAGGTAGGGAATTTGCCACTCGTACATGATTTCGCTTCTGTTCATTCGGCTCTGGGTGCTAAGGGTACTACTGACCAAGTGGTTGATAATGCTGTGTGCAGCGTGTATTGATGTGTGTTTGCTAGCATCTATCCTCTACAGTCCCAGAGTACTTAGCGAGATTAAATCCGTTCCCCTAGCGTCCGTCCCTGGCTTAAGTATTGTTCCTGCTTAGACTGAAAGTTGGGCACGGGATAGTGTGGTTAAATTCTGTGCAGAAAGTAACCACTGCAGCGACTTGTGTTGGTGAAGCAAGTTGCTTGATTTCTTAACAATGCTTGCGATACAAACGGTATGATCGCATTGTGTGTATGAATGATCTGTTATGAAGCTGGTTGTTTTTATCTGTTTCACACCGAAAAACAGTATTTTATAAACAAATTAAACAATTAAAAGGGTTTGCTATGCAGCATGTTCAAGATGAAGGGATTCCCAGCGATATTTTTTCAACTAGATTATGCATAAAGAAGCCACTTTGAAAAATATATTTTTAGAACTTTTTTTGCATTTTTTAAGTGTGTTATTATATTACGTAGGAATGATTTTTTTTTAAATAATTTTTGTGCAAATAACTTGTGGTAGTCTGTGAAAGAAAAAAACAAACATTAAGTACAAAATAACACACTTATTGAAACAACCAGCTGCATGATCCGAAAGAGTCCTACTATCAATTTGTTGTGCGCAAATAGTGAAATAGTCGACCAATACTATTGTTAATAATTTGAAGAAAACGTGCCTTACAAATACACGTTTATTATAAGTTCTACCAACACCACTTCCAACGTCAACCTTTTCAGAATCATAAAGCAAACTGTAACTTCAATTGGAAAGCAGCCCTATAACAAGCAGCTAAAAGCACTTCCCAAAAAATCCCTAAAACGCTGATAAGAAATGGTGTTCATTCTGTCGAATTTATCCACTCATCGTGTACCCATAACTCCGAAAACCGAATCATTGAGTTGCTCCCCAGCCCGAGCAAGCAGCTTCAACCGACACAGTCAGAAAGCTCTCAACCAAGGCTCCAAGTGTTTGGCTAACATTTTACTGCTAGCCCGTCAGCCACCGTTGGCCATCCGTTGGCTTAAAAGTGTGTTCACATCGCGTGTGTCCATGGGACCGTGCTCTCTGCTCGACGGTGCACCGCACGGATGGAAGCTACTTGGCCGTTAATTGAAATTTACCATGCACCCGGGCGCAACTTACTTCCGGTTGGTCAGCGTTCGAAGTGGAGTGTAAGATGGTTTGCATTATAATCTTGTCAATAGTTGGAAAAACGAAGAAAGGAATGGGAACAGGGCAGTGGTCTGAAAGAAATATCAATTTGCAGACATCCACACAGAGCTCAAACGTTTGAATTTGTGTGTGCTGAGTGTATGGAGCACATACAGGAGATAGTACGGGTAAGTAAAGGAAGCATCCATTAGCAAATACATGCTAATTTAAACTAGCCATTAACGTTGACTCCAAGAGTCTGCTGAAGTAGCTTTCCATTAGTACGTTATTGAATCATCATTACAACCATTACCTTATTTACTTTGGTATCATTACTATTGAGCACAGTAAAAACTTCTTAAAATAATGCCAATTTTAGTTTCAGCACCCAACTTGCTGTTCGACTAATACTGGTGAGATTGAAAGATAAAACACTGATTTCTTTTCAATATGTTTCAACACTTTTCTTAGCTATTTTACCATACTAACATTAAGATAAGGTAGCACAAGAATAGCTTTCTTTTTCAAGGTTTTCCTCTGCATTAAAACCAATATTTTAACAATAAAGTAAATCTTACTTTACATGGCATTAAAACTACAAGGATCAGCTCACTATTAAGTATGGTTTTTTAAGTACCTTTTGTTAAAAGTAATAACGACAAAACTCGAAATAATGTCTTTTTCCCCTTACACAACAGAGCAAGACAGTGCTTCTCAAATGCACACAAAAACAAACACGCCGTAACCTTCCAACCACACCATCAGATAAAAAAACCTCGACCAGTTTCGAACTCGCGCCAAACCACATGCCAGCATACTTTGCCGCGTTTGTGGCGTTTACCGCTTTCACAGCGAAAGTTCACCCATCCGCCTTCTGCCACGCACCTCGTACGTTGGAGCTCCATGGAACTTGCGCAAAGATATCGTGCATATTTTAGCCATAAATTTTAAATGTTTTTCCGCACGTCAGTCGGTAACAGACGATCCTGGGTGGTCTCCTTTTTACACGCTCCCGTACGGGAATGTTCGCTGCTCGCGCTTCACCTACAAAAACGCCCCTCCCGTCCGGTGGTTTTACATTCAATTCCAAGCCCTTCCTTCACCACTCGTAGCAATCGAAGCGATCGAAAAAGCACGATCGCTTGTGGGCTCACCGATTAAGGATCACTTGCGCATGCATCGAAAGTGAATGCGGGTGTGTAAATTGCTTCTTTTACTCGTTTTGTTCATAATTTTGCATGACGTTCTAGAGCCTCCCAAAGGAGAGCATTTCCGAGCAAGTGGGACGGGGTTTGAGTTTGGTGGCGGCTTCTATTTTTTTATGTGTGCTCCAACTTTCAATTGGTTGGCATACAAAAAACACGTTTCATCGAAACTTTTTCAGCAGCTTCTTCGCTGGTGTGCTTTCTCACTTCTGCCCACTAAACAGCAGCAAGAAGCAACTGAGAAAAAGCATTGAGTTTGTTACAGGCGAAATAGCGGCCAAAACAAATACCACAAACAATCATAATGCTACCTTCTCCGTTTCGATTCGAAGGTTGGAGTGTTTGTCCCTGTTAAGCTACGGTACGAGCTATCAAACACCCGTAAACCGTCGATTGCTGTTCTGTCACGCTTTGCCTCTCCTCTTGTTTTGACACACTCACACACAAAACACAAACACACGCACCAATGGTAACACGAGAGCTTGACTTTTCCCATCCGTTTTCCGCTGCTTGACAGGAGAAAATATAAGTTTTGATCAGTTTTCTTTTCCATTTTGACATTTTTGGGGATTGTTTTTCTGTTTTGCATACATCAACACGCAAACGTCTAGATATCGGGCTAGACATTAGCTCAACTTTTATGCTAGTATCAGCTCTTAGACCATTTTAAAGCTTGTGTTTTGTGATACGAGAAGCGTGATCGAACACCCTGGGTGGAAATGTTTTCTTTTTATGGGGCTTTTGATTTGTTGAAAATTGACTTCAACGTACTTCACTTCAAACAAAAATGATAAATGAAATGTGTTTGTTGGTAAAAGGATAATCAATATTTTAGTTAAAGATCTTGTAAATTAATCACCAAGAACCGTTTAGCTGCTGGAACACTTTCATGGATAAACAATTTTATAACCAGAAAGACCGAGAACAATGTTAGCCTCTCCAACCTATTATCATTTGTCCTCGCAATACGGTATTCCTATCACCGAGATCGAAACCCGACATACCTTTCGATCGATATCTCAAGCTCAAACCAAAAACTTTCGAAACCATTCGAAATAAATGGTAGTTCGATTGGGTAATCAAGAAATGGTCAGTAAACTTCAGTGCCACCCGAATGTTCCAATGAAGTTTTCTGCCGCGTTCTTAACGATCCGCAAACGTGAGGAGTGTGTAAAACCGTACACTCAAATACGCCATTTGCCCTCAATTCTGTAAAATAAATGCCACCCGGATCAACTACTACTACCACCACCACTACTCCGTACGCTGGTCAACGCGCCAGCGTCCAGGTGGTGCTTGGCACTTGGTACGGTGGCACTAAGAGACCATAAAATAATTAGTTAGTACTGTAAACGACTCACCCAGTCCGTGACCGAATGCCAAATTCCACACAAATCCAACACCATGAAGTCGTTACCGGTGACCAAACAAAAGAGCTAAGACAAGGTATGAAAGGAAATGAAGCTAATGAAAACAAAAACAAAAAATCCCCAGCACGACCTGCATCATCGAACAGCAGCTCTCCAGCGTTGGTGGCAAAACAAACCACCGTCCCATCGCAATGGCCCTCATCATAGCCCCCCCCCCCCCCCCCCCCCCTCTCCACTCATCGCTCGAGCTGGCCATCCCGACTTACATCTGCCTTCGGGCGGCCAGCCGTAAACCGTAATGGCCAACTAATGTCGTCTTAATGCAAATCATTGCCCAACGCCCAACGGTGCATTGGGGTTGTTTGTTTTCAGCGGCGAAATCTTCGAGAGTGCGGAACTTAACGAAAAAGTAATTATCTACTGCTTCCCCTATCCGTGATTCTGCGGGAGAAGAAAAGGATTTTTCGTCCCGTTGGTTGGTTGTTTTTTATATTCATTTTCCCTACCACTTTTGCACGCCATTAAAACACAAAGCCACCGTGGGGAAATCGGTCAGAGATCAGCACTGATTACGTGTCGGATATTCCGAACCGCCCCGACTCGGCCAACCGCTCGCCCCAGCCAGGGAGAATGTAGATAAGTGGGCTGATAAATTGACATTGCCCAGGGGAGTACGCGCGCACGCTCGGTGCGCTTGGCGCTTGCCCCAGGGCGCCCCCACTGCCAAAGCCCTTGCCGGTACACATTGCAATAGTTACTCGTGTCGCAGCTTCCCTCTCCCTCCCGCTCAACCCCCTTCGAAGCGTAGGGATCGCTCATAACCGTTAAAAGAAAATGACTTTTTTGTCTGCTTCTCACATTTTACGCTTTTCTCTCAGTTGCACCATAAACTCGTGTTTTTTCTTTATTCCTTCTTTGTCGCCATCCCTCCTGCACTTTGTTGTTTGCTCTGGTCTTTGCGGTTTCGAGAGGTCTTGCACCTAAATGTGATTTTTCTATCCACGCTACCGTACGCCAACATTCTTTTCATCCGCTTTGATGGCGGAGCGTAACTTTGACCAGCAGCTCCCCCCCGGCTATCAACGACGACGCCATCGTCCGTGATGCGCTGCCGTCTGCGTCGGACAGGCTGTTTATGCGATATCGCATTCTTCTTGCGGTGCAGTGCACCAAGAAGCTTCGTGCATTGTGTGTGTGTGTGTGTGTGTGTGTGTGTGTGTGTGTGTGTGTCCTTGGAAACTAAATTAAAACTCAAAAATTGAAAAACTTACCACCGTTGAAGTGTTCCGGCCTGCCTGGGGCGATGCGGACAGTGCGGTGTGGCTCTTAGAATGAGCTTTTTCCCGATTCAGCGTCGTCAGTAACTCTTTGGTTGGTGCTGGTTGTGCTGTATGATGGTAGACAAATCCGACTGGATGAAATGGGTGCGGATGAGTCTAAGCATCTTTTAGCTTGATGAAGAGCTTATAGGATTATTGGGAGGAATCATTAGTTCTTACTAAAAATGTACTGGCGCTAGCATTAATCACGATTCGGTAAATATTTAGTGATAGCGAATATTGAAATAAGAGTTAGTTACCAGTTTTGAGTATATTTTAATATGATTAGGACATTATTGATTAGATTAACGATAGAAACTGCATTTTTACAAAAAAAAGTCAAATGAAATGTTAAATAAATGTTAAACGTAGACTTTAAACTTTCACCCAAATTGTTGTTTTTCTATTTTATGTAGTCTTTTGTAACATACACGGATAATATATCGCTTAAAAACAAAGAATAGTTTTAAAAGCAGACAAGCAATGGGATTGAAGATCGGACAAAATTTTCAGATGGAAAACTAACATCAACTGAGCAAAGCGATTTAAGTAGCGTACGTGGAAAAGTGTTTGCCTCGTGAACATCGCGAACAAAGCACTTTTAATCCATCAGTAAATCTAACGTTAAATAACATAGATCATTGTAACATCATTTACAAGATTACAGCCACCAAAATAGAAAATTTTACAGCTTTAAAATCCGAATACAACACACTAACTCGCATGTGCACCCGGTACTTCTTTTCAATTTCAATTTCGATTACGTTGCATGGTTTCAGTTCGATGTACAAAACACATCACAAACCAAAAAGGCCATTGTGCATCCGGGTGCATTTGGAGCCCATTTGTGCCGTGGAAATTCAACCCGGCAGCAAACATATCGTTTTACACTGTCCTGCCCACAACCCAAAAAATAAATGGATCGTCCAACAACAACAACAAAAAAACACCACCACACAAACATAAAACCCACCGACATGCATATCTCATTAATGCACTCGCGGCTTTGCGCTATCAATCATCATAAATCATTTAGATCGCTGTGCTTCGTTCGAACGTATCGAATGACAGATCGATCGGTTTACTGGGGTGCCAGCTGCCGCAGCTCCAGTTTTGATTTCCCCTTGCTGATATCTCGCTCAGCAGCCGAGAGTGTCGCTGAAGTTCATTACACACACACACACACGCACGAGCTCGAGCGCGCACACAACATGCACCCGTAGGAGAATGCATCCTCCGAGGGGCAAGCTTAAAACGCAAGCTAATTGTAGACTAATTAGATTTATTATTCCACCAGTGCAAACGAAATGATCCAGTGTCGAGGGATGAGCCAGCAGAATCGATACCGGCCGCTCACCAATTTACGGCCCTTTTCATCAACGCCCCAAGCGGGAGCGGCCAGCAAGCCGCCCGCGGACGTACGCGCAAACAGTAGACACACAGACCGTCGCACAGCGGCGCGGCGCGAAATGACAACAGCGTGTGTCGTCAGCGTCAGAGGCAAACGGGGAACGATCGCATACAATGTTTATTCTTGCTAATTTATTTGCCACTGCTCTTAATTATGCCTAAACAAACACGGCACAATTTACTGACCTCCCGTTCGTTGCCGTCCCCGTTCCCCCGGGTTCCCCCAATTCCGACATTGTGTCCGGTTGCAGTATTGGCCACGGTGCACGGCACGGTACCACTAAAACCACGGCTGCTGACTTCTGTGCCGAAGCTACCATGTTAATGGGTCGGTCCAAATTCAGGGAACAACAGAGAGAGAGAGAGATATAGATAGAGAGAGAGAGAGAGAAGGGGGGGGGGAGAAAGAGGAGAGGAGAAGGGAAGGGTCCTGATTTTGTTCGTCGTTTGTGGAACGCGTGGCCAAATAAACACGCACCGACCGGAACTAGTCCGGCACCGGAAAGGCACCACAAACAATGGCTGCTGCGCGAAGCTTCGTGGCGCGAAACACGCAGATGCATTAGTTAACGAGCGTATGCGGTGCGTTGTTTTATACGTGTTGAATGTCGTACGTTTTTGTATGCAAAAAGCTGCTGGCTGGCATAATCAAATTCCCCGTAATCAACACCGATGGTTAGGATCCATCTTGGTAAAAGACATTTCAAGAAAATAGTAACAAAAGTAAATAAGGTTGTACATGATTAAAGCATACAACATAAGAGCCAATTGACCCGCACACCGGAAGCATTCCAATTGTTTCATTTTATTACAGCATAACCACACCATAATCATTGACACTTCATTCATACCGGCTGGGAGGAATTGGATTTACCCACATGTGGATTTAATTTTTTTTTAATACTCCTCTAACACTTGAGGCATTCCATCCAATCAGCATCCGTTTTACTTCGCTCGCTGGGGCCTTTTTCTGTTTGTATTCTTTTTTTACAGAATAAAATCTTTTCATTCCCATTCACGAGAGTCTCTCGCTTTATTACTCCACGCTGTACATTCCTATTGTTCGCCATTCGTCGTGAAGCATCAGGATTGTTAATTAAGTTTTCTCACAACTAGCCCTAGCATTTGATCATACTGGTGCTGCTGTAAGTACGGTTTTGTTTTTTGCTTGCAATTTTGAATCGATTCGAAAAAGGAGCTGGTACCGTCTAGGAGGATGTATTTAAGATAGCGCATTTTTCTCGCTTTCGTGCTCTATCTTTCGTATGCCGTTTCCACGGTGACAAACGCTTTGGCACATGTTTGTTTTTTTTACCTTTTAAATCACTACCCACTATCGTGCGATCGATGAAGCGTTCGCTTCACTTCCTTTGCCAGCAGTATTATTATGTATTACTGATTTACTTTCCTTTCGCTTAAGCCATCCCGTCGGGGCGCTCTGGCCAAACGCAGCCACTGCATCTTGCGTCTTTGTTCGAAATAAATTAAATAATCCCTTTCTTTCTCTATCCACTGCAGGGCGGCACGTGAACAAATCGAAGGGAATGAGAATTTAAATTAAAAATATCATCCTCATCCTGGCACACATTGCTTGCCCGAGCCCGAGCAGTGGTGATGCATTTGCTCGACGATGCACGTAGGATTGCAGCACAGGCTGTGGTAGTGGGACCATCCCTACCATCATCACCATCACCATTCACGAGCAAGCAAACTCTCCCTGATTCGGATTTAATGCAATCAATAATCCATTCTCGAGACGGCGAGCAAGCAGTGCTATTTTCTTTTCCAGTGCCCAAGAAGATGGTGGATACGGCAGGCAGATCGAATTACGCTCGATGCAATATGCATTTGTACGGAAGGCTTTGCTCCGCCAAGTGCTTCGTTAAGGAAGAGTTATTTTCATTAAAAGAAAACCATGATCAAAGCAGCTTTTCTGGGGAAAGCTCATGATAGTTGGCTAATACGACAATTTGGAGCGAACGGTACGAGTCGACACAATGGAGTGTGCATTGTGGTTTTAGTACTTCACCGTCGGCCAAAATGGCTTTGCTGTCTTACATCAGGTAGAATAATAGGAAAATGCATAATTTGCTAACAAACTAAGTTGTTAAGCGAATTACTGTCGAAGTGCTGCTCTTGGATACCACTCAATATCTTTACCATGCATTAGTTTTACGTACATGGTTTATGTTACGAAGGTTTTATATTATAGGATGGTATTGATGTGATAGTTAGCAAATGATAAACCACCTGGCCTTTCCAATAACAGTACGATTGTAAACTGAATAAATCGAGGCAGTTTTTTCTTCAGTTCTTAATCCGTTTAAATACAAACCCTGTGTAAAATCTACCCTGATGCGTGTGCAAGAGTTTATCTTGCATCATTTTTATTGTTTACTGAAAGCTTTCTGATTATAAAAAAAAATAATTTAGTTGACGATTGATTCGGGGTTCCTTTGCAATTTTATTTCTCTCAATTTCAATAATCTTCTGTCCAATCTATTTGCATTCAGTTGTTTTACCCTCAAAAAATCCTGTATTGTTACAGTCCCCATTCAAAGCTTCACAGTTTAATAATATCTCGTTTAGCTTAGCCGTCAATCCAATCAGCCAACTCTCAAAAACTTGTTCTCGTGCAACCCCATCGACACACCACACATCACAATGGTAGCCAAACAGAAAAGAAACCGCTCCAAAAACCACACCAAACAGTACACGTTGTTGGCGCAACCACAGTATGAGCGGATTAAAACGTAACAAATCGCATCCCATTACAATCGTCCCCAGCGCCAAACGTAATCACAGCGCACCATTTTGCCCAGGCCCTGTCTGCGTGCATTGTAGCCGGCATTCGTACACTATTGTTGGGCTGTATAAATCCTTGCGCACGATACGCAGTGTTCATACCGTCACAGACACCATCGGTACGTGAAATTGAACGAGTATTTCTTTATTTCTAATAACAGCCTTTCCTCCAGGGTGGATGGGAAAAAAAAGATTGATGAATTGTTGGATGCGAAAAATACTACAGCTGCGAAAACTAACAGCCACAAAATAACTGCCTCACAATGGTGCTTCAGCTTCGTGCGCAATGTCGTGACACCTACAAAAAATAGAACGCGACCATACGAAACGTCTGACAAAATCTTCCATTCACACGTGGCGTTGAACATTTACGAATGATTTCGGCACTTTTTTTTTGTACATGCGCTCAACCATTGCAAAAAATACTGCCACATTTTAGCCAACACAACATTCCTCTGATCCACTAGCTACAGTGTCATTGCTGCTACATACGAGCAAACAAAAGCTACACAGGAATCAGTTGAAAAAGCTAAAGAAAAATGTGCCAGTTGAAGGTTAAGCGTGAGAAGAATTTAATTTCAAGGCGTTGCACTCCGCGGCGAACATTTTCCGAGCTAGTACAGTATATGAGTCCGATTTTTTATGGATAAGTTGTGATGTAAAGAAAAGAGTAATAATTTGTGTGTGTGTGTGTGTGTGTGTGAGAGAGAGAGAGAGAGAGATAAATAAAGAGAGAGAAACATGTTCTGCTACTAGCTACGTAGCTAGAACCACACACTTGAAGTAGGATGTAGATGAAACTAGTACCTAAATCGTTTACATGATACAGCCGTCGAGGTGACATTTTAAGCATCGCAACGTCATATCATGTAAAGAAAGAATCATGATCATGTATTGCTTGAAAGAAAGAAAATATTTAAGCAATACTTCCGCTATAGCAATATTCTTTCTGAATAACAAGTAATAGAACATATATGACATACCAGACTAAACTACTACAATAGATAACTGCTGTATCATTCTTTCAAATCAATAATTTCAACAACTCCCAAAAGTTAAAGTATCTTTTTTTTTCTTTTTCTAGCAGATACTCACACATGCTACTTAATGCCATCAAATACCATCGTAATGAAGTATCCAACTCTGGCAAGCACATGTCGGCCGGTGTCCTCTGTAGCGAATAATGTTGTTATAAATATGAAAGAGCCTTCCTGAGTTCATTTCTTTTTCCGGAATTTATGCATTCACATCGCATCGGATAGTGAACGTGTCGTCCACCTGCTGCTTATACCATTGGGTATGACTAGTGACAACACTAGAGTAGAGGAGGTTGCAAAATAAATGAAACAAAACTGAGAGCCAACAAAATTGTCTCTCGACCGTGTACACCCACCTTGGTCCACCTCACCCATCCAGCTATGATGGGGACCGATGGGGAAGTTACAAAACAAAAACAACGCAAAAAAGCAACGGACGTGAGTTTTGATTTCGAGATGTGAGAAATGATAAATATTCATTCACCAGCGCTAGTCAACGCATTAACGCACACAAGACGTTTTTACTTTCACTTCGGTATTCATAATGCCTGTTTTCATGCAGTACAGACAGATTCCGCTCACGGACTCCAGTGTTGCAAATGCAAAGCTTTGTGAGAATGTGATTGTGAGCAACGAAATATGGAAGTTGAGATTGTTTTGAGTTTCAAACTACTTTCAAAAATCCATATCTGCTCTTATAGCAACGAGCAATCTTCAAGCATGCTATTTATTGCTTACGGTGAACGGTGATTTGATATGGTGTACCTAAAGAGCACAAAACCCCATTACTCATCCATGCAATGGTTTAGCAAAGGTTTTTTTCCCCCGTTCGTTGCACCACCTGAAGACCACCGTACCATTGCTGGTTGAGCTCAACTGTGGTGGTGTAGTGTTGAAGACGGACCCAGCAGTGTGAACCCAGGCGATAATTGAACCATTTCACCGTGATCAACCCACAGCCCAGCAATTGAAACACGAATCATTTGCTATCGTATTTGGTTTCCATTTTCCACACCAACATTGATTATTCATGGAAAAACGACACAGGCCGGTACGATCGGTTTGGTACGATGGTTGGTGGTGAAAGAGATTTCTGTCAACTGAGTATGCACACGGAATGTTTACCGATTTCCGGGGGGAGGAAAAATAATAGGCAACCAAATTTTATTGGAATGGACAGAGTGCGTACTAGTGCATTACAAGTTGTAGGGGTGTCTGAAGCGAATGTAAGCCGCCTTAACAGCAAGAGAGCACAATTTTAACGTACAATCAATAGAACATAAACACAGAGAATTGTTACCGTTAAATGTTCAACAAGGACATGAATGGGTAGAGACATTTGTGCATTTATTTATTGTGTCATACACCAACGAAGAAAAGCAACTCTGACAGAGGGTTTAGATTAGAAAAAGACAGTAAAATTGGATTTGTGATCAAACTAATTCATACACAGGAAAGAGCATTCTGGTAAATGGAAACTCCAATCTGTCACAAATACCCAAGCCAAGAAGTGGTTCAAGCCGGCGTCTCGTGAAGCCACCATGCAGGCTAACAAGACGTTTTAAAATGATAACTGCTTCCTTATACAAAAGTCATATTTTTTACTGTAAAATACGTTAAAGATATAAAAAAAAGTTTAGCTGTAATGTATGCAACATGTGGAAGATAAATATGATGTAATAAAACATATTTCGCAGGAAACATATTTTTTTACCGCACGTTTCGCGAGCAAACGAACCTATTGATAAAACCATGTGATGTAATAATTTTCCAACTCAAACATACCTATCATTCCTTTCAATGCAGCTCCTACACTAAACAAGCTCTAGCACGAACTCCACAAAAAAAACAGCACGAAAAGACAATCGAATCGGCACGAAACCAACGCGGGACGGGGGAATGGAAATGGCACCCTAAAAACCATTCGCGATCCATGCCAGCAAACATTTACCCGAATGCTCAATTTGGACAATGCAAACAAAGTGCAACAAATAGCAAACGCTCAACCATGGCGCAAAGCGTGCTATCGAATCCAATAGGCACAAGTGCTGCGAGAGTGTGAGTGTACGAGAAGCAGCATGTGGGAAGAACGCGTCAAGAGCAATGAAAAGGGGCAAAAAACGCCAACCCCACCGACGTACGACCGCACCAAGATGAAATTTCCTCGAAACGCGATATTATTCCGCATTATCTGAATATATATTATGTTATTTGTACGGATTTCCTACCCACTACTCCGGGCTCCCCCTTTTAAAAAACTCTCGTTTTTTTGTCCGCCATCCCACGGCCGCTTCGGTTCCCTTTCCCGGGTCCTGGTCGGGCAAGCGTTCCTACCGGGCCACCCCGATCGGGAGACGTTTGCCTATAAATATTTATAATGCTCAGCAGATTTGCAGCAAAAACACCACCCACATGCACACACACACACACACATGCCTCAGTCACTTGACATTCTTCCCGGGGAATCCTTGTGGCTTTCGGATGCCTGAAAGCAGCAGTAGGTCTACCATCATCCGGCCGCCGCTACCGTAACCATGTTGCCGATCCCTTAAGAGCGATGTACTACACGGCCAGGCAGAGAAGGAGATAGAACTTAAAAAGGGGAGTTAAACTGAGCTAACGTACACGGCTGGGGCTCGAGGGCTGGTCCTGTGCCGCACAGAGCCACCACCGCACGGAGGGAGACGGTATGAATTTATATACGTACCCGGTGGGCAATGGTAATGGTAGGACATCACCCGCTCTTGTGAACCAACCCCCCCAAACAGTCGGGATGTGCAACGACCGTTTGACTTCAACCTACAGCTACCACCTACTCCCTTATTTTCTGATCTTCACCTTCGGCAGTTATGTGCTTCTTTCCACCAAAATGGGGAGTTTCCCCTCCCGCGGTACTTGAGCCAAGTTACGGCAATGTCTGCAGTACCTTCAATTTGACACAATAGCCGTATTGCTTCCACTTCCACGCGCAATCGATGGCGAGATGCTGTGTGAAACAGACCCGATGCTTGCGCTCACGGGATAGATGGAGCGAGCGTCTTTCAAACGGAATCCGGCAAACGATTGTCATATTCAAAGTCAAAACATTCTAGGCTGTTTGCCGATTGCAAGGGAACGGCATATAGAAATGTATAAATACATATTGTAACATATTCGTTTTCCACTCGAGAGCATAAGTGAAAAGCTTGAAAAGCAGTAGCCTATTTTTGGACTGTGTTTGCTTATCCTCTATAGCAATCAAAAGGCAACGCCAACAACCTAGGAAACCAAAGTTCCAATTTTCCGATATGAATTATCATATGAATCAATCGACGTCATTGGATAAAATTCAATCATGAATTGGAGTCTATGGTATGCATGCGATTGAGATAAACAAAACATGTGGAACATTGTTCATTGAACTGGTTAACCTTATAGATTATTTCCCTATATATTTTTAAACATTCTACATTCGTTATGTGCGTTAAATAATTTAATTGTTGATTATTCTACAAAATAATGACCAGTGCTACAAGAAGAAATCCTGGACTAATAACTGTGCCTATTCACAGTTTTCAAAGTATGCCTAAATCTACTTTATAAAATAAACCCAAAAAGTAAAGACATACTAGTTTCCTTCCCGCAACAACCCTCCCAAAGTGTGCGATTTGTCGGCTACCAGGCGCCTCCATAGCAGTCACTGCTTGAGCCTTTCTCACTTTGCACCGAACAAGCTGCACTCCCCGCTTGGCCAACAAAGCATGCGAGAAGTGATAAAGTAGTCCGCACAAAACAAAAACCCACTCAAGTAGGATAAGAGGCCGGCTTAACAGGCCGGGCGGTTGTGTTTCTTTCATGACGTACGATGATATCCACTCGGGCCACTCCTTTGCCCGCAGTGCACTTCCTATCACACGTCCAACTTTCCGTTAGCAATAATTGGAAACGAGTTCAAAAAACAGCTGGACCACCATTCTTAACATGCACATACACACACTCACACATGTATGACGCAAGCACTCAAGCTGTCGTCATAGAGATAACAACAATAGTGTATTATAAGCGAGCATAAGGTAGCGCTTGCTTCCGCATTCGGACGAGTCCCTGGGACGAGCTACCCAGCGCTAAATGATATAAATTGCTCATTTATAATAAATACTCCCTACCGTGGCCGTCCACCTGCTGCCCTGTCCCCTTTCGACCGTGATCACCAATCCCGTCATCACAAAAAAAAACACTGCTCAAGCAGTCATATTTGCAACGTAACGTGCGCACACAGCTTGATACCGAAGACGAAGACGAATCGGCTGCTGCCCCGGGGTACTTTCTTGGCCAGTCAACAGCGAAAAGTCATACTCGCAAAGACACAACAAAGCAGGGGAGAGAAGCAGAGTGGATAGAAAACAGAAACCCCAGCAAAACAGTTCGGACCAAGAAAACGTGCCTTGCTACTCCTGCCAAGTGGCCATCACTGGCAATGGCTGGCGGGCGGAGGACGGTGCGAAGCTGTGCGTGCTTCACCATGATCATTTTGGCTTTGCAAGCTGAGACACGCCGCGGAAAGGATGCTGAGTAACCTCGGTGAAAAAGAATGAGATAAATTAGACAACGGATCGGTAGCGAATGGTAACGGCGGCGGCACAGCGTGGTGCTTGGGCCGACGAGCTTCCGCATTAGAGCGAAAATGACTGTTGACCTCGGCACACAAGCCGACAGCGATTTGTTTCCCCGAGAACATTTGATGCCCCTCGTTGCCAACAGTGATCGGCAATAATGGGGTGCTCGGTGTTATTAGGCAGCAAATAAAAATGCTCACCAGAAAAGCTGATTCCGTGTACAAAGTACAAACAGCAAATGGGGATCCGTGATTTGTATTTTTGGAATATACGCTTCGTTGGGGAAATACGTACATTAGCGAAGTATTACAATATTTCTGACGCACATTGATGCTCCTTCCTGAACCGCACTGTAGCTATGCAAGCAGGAAATATAAAACGTATCCCGTCCCGACACATTTCGTCACACTGGACTGGGAGATGGCACACAACAGCTTCGCCCGTAATTATTCGCCATGCCAAATCGAATGAGCATTCTCAACAAGCGCTCTACACGCCGACCCCGGGCTGAGCTCCTGCTGCTGCTGCTGCTGCTGCTGCTATCTTATCCCTTGCTGTGCTTACCCGCCTCTGCTGGGGAAGCACACGAAGCGAACAGAACGCTTCAGCTAGGATAATTTCCAGTCCGTTGCCGTTGCTCACCATGTGGTTGGCATGGTGCGGCACACAAAACATGCAGCCCGTAGGATGGATGGACAGGGATGAGCACGATGGCAAGGTAAAAGAGGACAGTAACCGGAGGATTAAGCAACCGAACGAACGCTTAGCGAACCGGTGGTCGGGCGGAGCGTGTAAGTGTGTAAGCGGTTAGTCGAAAATAAATGTTGGACATCATAAATGAACGCGAGCCCGTAGGGAGGGAGGAAGCGGAGGCAAAGCAACTGGATAGCCGAGTGAAAGATTCATTTCCTACGGAAACCGGAACTTCCGTTTCGCACCGACGGTGATTAATTGTTTGCGTCTGCCGGTCCGTTTTACTCCGGCACATTCCGTTTTCGACGGAGAACTGTTTTGCCATTCGCCCATCGCTACCGCTTCCCAGTAAAGCGGGAGTAAAAATAAAACAATAAAAAGTTAATATGAGAAACTTTGGTGCTGTAACGATTACCGAAAAAGGCAACCCAACCGGGAATGGACGGAGCTGGGCCCGGCAATGGCTTGACGACAAATCTCAGCTCAGTGCTCTTAGTCTTAGTGGGGGAGGGGAGTATTCCGTGTGGCAAAGTATAGAACAATAAATGAGCTAAAATGGGTTGAAGCGCGTTGATAGGAAATGAAATAGGGGGAAATAATGGCTATAGTTTCACCATTCGTCTGATGGATTCCCTGGCGCGAGTTGCAGTACTGAAGTGGAATTACGGCGATGGAAACTAAAGTATGACAAACCGTTATATTGCTTAATAGAATGATTTTGCATGGAGGTTAACGTGAAACTATATCAGCTTATACTTTTTTTTCTATCATTATTAGTAGATCTTATATGCTTTCTCCCCTTATTGCGTAAATTATAGCGAAAATGGTTGAGAACGGAATTAAATGCGGTCGTTTGGCGCCATTTATTTTTAAGCTTCTATCCTTCAACAGTGTTACAATTCAATACCTGAAAAATATGGAAACCAATTTCCATGAAATGAGATATTTAAACAATATTTTCAGATAATTTAAGTACGTAAAACTGTGTGGTAATATCGACTATTAATCACTAGGCGCCTCCATCAAGTCAACGATGGATTTTGGCTCTTGGTGGTAATTATTTAAAACAAAAATCAATTCAGTATCATTCAGACAGCATTATACAGCGCTACACAAAAAGCTTATCATAGCATCTCTTTGGACTATATAATCAAGTTGAAAATAATAATGAAATCGGCAACAACCTTTATCAATCCGTTTGATTGTAATTGGATACTATATGTTCAAGCTGCCCTTCTGGCTTTCATTCCATAGCTCTGAATTTTCTTTACTTCAAGCAGTTCTATAAATTAAAGAGAAAACGTTATGCGTTACATAAAGCGCCAGAAACCGCGTTTGAAGTTTAATATCGGCTCACTCGTAATGCGATAAGATTCAGCAGTACAGTGTCCTAGATGCGATAGCTTTCAAATCCCCATGTGCGAAACCTGTGAAAGTTAAGCTCGTATTTTATAACCATTATCGTTACACCATACGCCTCACAAACTTCAGCTGCATAAACGGTGGTAAGGAAAGAGTGTGGTAAAATGTTTCACTCGCATAACGTATCCTTCAACGACTACGCACACACACACACACACACACACACACACGCTAGCCTATCTAAATCGAAATCAATATCGCGATTGCTTAATCTCGCAACGTACGGTAAAGTTCTGCTTCCCTTTCCCACGTGTCGAATATACAGAAACGACCGTTTGAAATTCGACGTCTTCCGGCAGGGCAGACGCTCACTTACGTTCAATTACGACACGCTTCCGTCGATCACGGTCGCGATAAAAGTCATGTGATGATTCACGTACCGCTAATCACTGATCGAACTCTCATTTAGCCGACGGGCTCAGCAGCTACCGCTTCTCGTGATTGGAACTTCCGCTTGTGGTTGGCGAACCGCTGCGGAGAGGGAAGGTGGATGAAAACGCATCCGACGTCACACTTTAATCAAAACACAATCTCACCCATCCATGATTCGCCTCTCAGGATACATGTTCATTAAGTATGTACGTGCGTGCTTTAATCGGTTTTTGGTTCGTTCAGTTTTGGCTCCTGCCTGCCGCGTTACGTTACATCCCAAGGCGTCTGTGCTATTTTACGCTCCTCGTCATGTTTCCCGTTGTGCACGATGGCTACACAAAGAGCCTTGCATTCCGGTTCACTTCCCGCCACGACTTTACGAACCGGATTAGGGCGTAGTTTTCCTTTAGTGGCATCAAACCACATAGCATTCCGTGAATAGGTTTATGCCATTTTCTCTTACACGCGTGTTTCACTTTTTCTGCCTGAGATGCTCCCTGAATTACTAACGGACGGTCAGGGTCGACAGTACCTCTTCGTCCCATTCACCAGATACCACCATCACAATCTCCACCCGACCCACCAATGTCCGGTACCGGTTCACGATCCTTGTTGATTTGAAACTGTATCCTCATTGACAGGCACTTGAGCACACGATGATTAGTGCGAACCGTCCCAAGGCACCCGCCGGAAAATCCCTTTTTCCGTCACTGACGTGGGTCAATTTTACCTTCCTCCATTCACTCTCACGACCGACCACCATAGTTCCAATGGCGGTAGCCACAACAAACGGTCACAGCTACTGGCGTGTTTGAAGCATGGGAACACCCTTGTCCTTGATCAATTTCGTCGAATATCTTAACCCTTTGCCGGTATGTTTTGCTCTCTGCTGCCAAAGTCCTTTTCAACCTTCAAATCCGGTTTCATCGTCATTCGTTGCTGGTGCTGCTGCTGCTACTATTAGGAATGGTCGATCATCGAGTATATGATTCGGTAGTTGATTGATTGAGGGATTTCGTTGCGTGGTGGGTTTCATTTTTGGAAACCTTCGGAAAAGTGTTTCAAAATATTCAATTTAATTTGCCAGTTGATATGAAATAAATACGTGGAATGTTGCGAAGGATTTATTTCTCATTATTACGGTGAAAAATTTGCCCGCTTATTTCAAATCATTGGATTCTACCCAATATCTTAAAGCCGTTTTTCTCAGAAACAGTATTAAAGCTAAAGCAGCAACATTGAAATATGCTTGAATTAGTCATGTTTTATGTAAACCATAATGAAAATCTCTACATCATAATGTGCACTGTGTCATAAACGTACTAAAACGAATGTAAAGTATTTAGGAAAAAAAACCAAAACAAAAACCACATTCCCCTAATCCACACTACAGCTAGTAGTAGCGTAGAAGAAGTTTCAGCGCAAGCAATGGCTCAAACTAAATGACTGGCTGTAAAACATTTACATGCTCATAAATAACAGCCCCCAAATGCGCACTACTTACGCGATGGGATTTGCTGTGCATTGTGGTTTTAAGTTTTAGCTAGGACGGTTAGGGGTATGGAGATGCGAATGGTACAGAAGAAAAAATAAATAAACCTCCTACCACGAGACAGTCAAAGATTTGAGCAGCACCAACACAAACAGAAGAGGTCCAAGAAATCATCATTAATTCATAAGACATTTACATTTTGGCCTGATTTGTACGCAAATCTGCAACATCATTATCATTCTTCATTTTTGTGCTGTTTTTATTTTTATGTTTCATTCACATTTACTCCATTCTATGTAGTTTGTTTTATATTTAGTTTGCTGTTTTTCAGTTCAAGTTTTTTTAGAAATGTTGCATACGTCACTTTCATTGCTTTACCGTGTTATGTTTTCGACATTATTTGGCTTACCATAATTGTACATCTTCAACAACATATTTATTCAATTACTGTTTCGTCTTGAAAGACGCAAAACTTCTGGAGACCCGATTTGGGCCGATTTTTCTCATTTTTCTTCCACTTGCTGTCTCAGTTAGGTTGAGTTATTTCAGCAATTGTCAATTAAAGCACAACGGAAAACTTTGACAAACATCCTCGTCATGCAATTTGCACTCTCATAGACGATTGTGATTCTCTCCAATTAACAGTCTTTCCAGCTTTTCCTTCTTTTCGTAATCTTATCCCGAGTATTATTTTTTTTGTTGAAGCCCCACGCAAAGGATATGCTTTACTTCAATGACCATGTTTATTTTTGGCAACTCATCGACTTTCATCGTTGTTGGGCGTTCTCCGAATGTTTACTTCCCCTTTCCTTGGACTACGGTCAAATTTTGGAGGTGTTTTTTTTTTGTTCGTTTGTAAAAGAAAATCTCTTAAAGTAGACATTGAATGATCTACCATACACTCAATATGATCTTTTATATTTTTATGTTTTGCTTTAGCACTTGCTTGGAGGTTGTTTTTTTTATATTCAATTCAAACAAAGATTAACTTGGTAGAAACGCTTGCTCAATGGAAAAAATACCCTGAACCTCATGGATTCCATTATGTCATGCCGTTGCGTTGATTTGTCCGTTAACGAGTGGGAATGTTTTACCATCGTTACCACACACACACACACACACACACAGTCACTAATGAAGACAGCGCCCGCAGCTGTGATTTGTGTGGTAGATCAAGCGGAATTGTATTAGACCAAAACAGCATACACATCCTTTGCTGGTTTCACACCAGCTTCGCAGCCGGTTCATTAGGTTAACTCCTCGGTACGCTCGCTGCGACACGCCGCCGCACTGATGACGCAGCAAAACCATTGTTCCAGAACGGTACCCGTACGAACAAACTGTGTAGCGCCACCGCCAATTGACTCGTCGAGTGGCGTACTCAATGGGGTACGGGAAAGTATCGGCGAGCAAACACTTCTGCATCCTGATTTTAGCGGTAGAAGCAATGAGATGGCAAAAACCTTGCAGCGCATTCAAACCTATTGCTCAAAAAAGAGAATGTTGGAGAGTGTGTGAAAGAGTCTAATTGAATCGTCTGTTGTGAACCGGGTGTTGACTTTTTTTTTACATGACTTTAGATATGTCACATCATTAGAACACGAAAAAGAAGGCAAGCATCGCATAATTTTATCGTGCGATAAGTTGTCTTCGTAACGCATATCCTTTTATTTTCTCTAACCAGTAAGTTAAAACCATCGAAAGCTAAGATGAATCCTTCGAAAGGAAAAAAAAACTCCAACAAATAATCCTACCGAACCTCGGAACCACATCCTAAATTCCCATTTCACAGCGAGATCAAAAGTTAGCGCCCCACTAACAAAGACATAGTGAAGGCTCGTAACGCCGTAACGGCCATTACAGAAAGCCTTTGAAATGCTAATACTCATTAGCAATTCGGAAAATTTCTCAAAACCCTCGGGGCCGTACCGTGTTCTGTTGCCAAAGATCTACCGCACCCATTCGAAACCGAACGAAAGTGCGACAACTTCGGCCAACCGCAACAGAAGCGAGCACCGAACGCGCTGCGTACGCTTCGATTCATCGATCCCCGGTAGCAGGCAAAACACTCCCATCGGTAGCAGGCAAAACACTCCGTGCCAAACCGCACCGAGTGCCCGAAAAAGTGCCCTCAGCTTTGGCCGATTCTTTTTCTTTCGCCCCACTGGGCGCTGCTGTTTGCCCTCCCTTCCTTGCGCTGGCAATCCATTGGCCCGTACTGTGTGGTCTGCTTTGTTGACTTGCCGAAGCGGGGCACAAATCCCTGTGCAGGGCACACTGCCAACCAACTACCGTGTGGGCCGAATCCACTGCCCCGTTGGACCCTTTCACTGCGGTGATGATTTAAAAGGAGCTTTTCCGGTCGACCGAAGACAAGCCTAAAAGCTAGCCTCCGGTTTTCGGGGAATGTTTTTCCGTACCTACCGAGCCGAGGCGCCTCCGATTACCATCGATTGCCCGTGCCCGTCTCAGATGGGATCCGAACAGGAGTGCTCTGCCAAACCGTACGAGCAGGACGCTTTCCGATTTGGCCAACCGTTCTGAAAGGAGTGTTTTTTTTCTCTCCTTCTACCTCTTTTGCTGGTTCATCCCAGTCATACCTAAACACACTAATGTTTCCTTCCGGTCATCGACCAAAATCGGGTTGTGCCTTTTTTGTCGGTGCATGGTGCGCACATGAAAAGCGAATTTTTCGCTTCGAATGGAGCAGAAGCACAGTGGCCAGGCAGAAAGAGCGCGAAAACCGCAGACAAGCGGATCGGCACCGTCGGATGAATAAATAACGCATTCGCATAAATATAAGTTACACTCACTGCTGGGAAACCGGCACAGTCTCTTTTCTTTTACGAGACCAGCTCGTTCGTTTTTAAAGAAGACAATCGGCTTCAGCCATTAGCTGCCTCGGTAATATCGTTAAAATGGTCCAGTCTCCAAGTAGCCAGTAGCCGTGCATTTTGCCACAATCGATGCGTAAGGGTGCGCGGTAATGGGTAAAACATGGAAAAGCTATGCTTACTCCCTACAACCACATACCTACACACAACACACATATGCACACATTGATTGGGCGGGCAAAACGTGAACCCTTCCATCGTCCAAAAGGACCTACGTTTTACAGGCGCTTTTGACAATTTGATTAGCACAGACACACAGTCACATGGATGGAACGGTTTCAGGCTGCTCGTTTGCTCGAACAACCAACCGACGGGAACAAACGGAAAGCGCCGCTTGCTTTATAATTTAATGCCGCTTAAGTAGGGTGACTTTCTCCATTCCAGTGCCGTTTTCCTGCACGCCCTACAGTAAGTGCAGGAGAGCCTTAATGCATGATCCAAACGAGCCAATTAGAATAGTACCGTGTGGGGCGAAAATCATAAGAGGATCGTTTGAATAATTACAGGAACAGATGTAAAGCTTGCAGTGAATATGGTTTGAGAAGCGCTTAGATGATCTGCGGGACGAGTAGCGTTTTGATTTAATTCCAATTAATAATTTCTCCTCATAATAAGATATCGCTTAAGTGGGTTAGCTTATTTGTACCTTAGTTTTAAGTCTTCATATACACAGTATAGTGTCCGCACTATAAGAGTCTGACATAAAAAAAGGCTTAAAAAGAGCATAATAAACTATCCCAGCCTCTAAATGCCTCTCATTCTCCATAAAACAGTGGTCAGCAAACTTTGGAGCATAAAAAGCCAAACTCTTTGAAAATGCCCTAAGAGATCCCCGTGAAGAGCCCAATTGATAAATGCAGCATCACAGTGAATAAAAGGTACTAAAAGATGTATATAGGAAAAAGAGCCATCCAGGCAGCAAAATGCATTGCATGCGTAATCGAGTTCATTGCAATCTTCAACATTCCAATGGAGACAAGGCTATGCTCACCCCTTGCGATAAGTCATCATTTTGCCTGCAGCTTAATGGTTAGCTATCACAGCTTATCACAGAATATAAACCTCAATTTAGTAGTCAAACTTTACAGTTACAAATCCAAAGTGTGAAGATGCTCCTACACTACAAACTAAATCAAAGAGCAACAAAAAGTTTCGCAGCACTTAATTCCTTCCACCGAGGAATGGAACACCCGTACCCGTGGGTGAGGCACCGCCTACTAAATTCTCGGACGATGATGCATTTATGATGCATAAATTACCCACCATCCGCCCGTGCTGGAATGCGTCCCCATCGCACCAGAATGACACAAACCAAGTGCTGCGCTATTATTTTATTGCTCTTCGTGCGATCCTTGGCTTCGTGGTGTGCTAACGCAAGAAGAAAAACTAAAACTAAAACAAGCTACCACCACCACACCGTTTTATTCCTTGCTTTCCCGTTAACATTATCTGTTGAAAAATTGCCGGGACTTTTCGCAAAGTTTACCACCTTCCGTCCAAAGGACCACAGGTTTGGTGGTACACAGCTGGGGTACCATTGCGAGCCACTTTTTGTGTCCACACCACTCTCCATCCAGCACACCATCCACCACTTGACCGGAAAGTCTGGTCCGTCCGGTAAAACATTACACCGAGTTCACACGAAACTCACGGAGCAACATAATTAATTTCTGTCATAACATTTTCAACAAAAGATAAACACACTAAATTGTCGCAGCAAGCAAACTAGGTAAACATAAGCTTCCTCCCTTGGCCGGTGGTCATGGTCCATGCCGTTCTCTTTGCGAGTCATTATGCGATCGTCATTATTTTCACCATACGGTAGAAGAAGCTGCTTAGGTGGAGAGGAGAAAAAAAATTCATCCTTTTTATGAAGGTGCAAACGATTGGCACATTTTAGGCGCTGACCAGTTGCTAATTGTTG
Source organism: Anopheles melas (assembly GCA_000473525.2). NCBI lineage: Eukaryota > Metazoa > Arthropoda > Insecta > Diptera > Culicidae > Anopheles > Anopheles melas. The sequence goes on along the minus strand of KI919479.1, from coordinate 20,595 downwards.
CCATCATTTAGGCAGTTTCGCGCTACAATCGAAAGGTCAAGCTTGTAAGTCAAACCCAAGAACCCAAGCTCTCGAAAGGGACAGAAGGAGCAGTCATTTGTTTTGCTGACAAAGTGGATGTAGATTTCTGCCCGCACAGCTCTTTTAAGCACAAAAGCTTTTAAGCTAAAAGCACCCAAACTAGTAAAGTTTCACGGAACAATAAATGCTGCTTCGATTGAGCTACACTCTTCGCGGGAAGATAAATTCAGTCGGCCATGCAAATTTTCTTTCCCAAAACACTTCCCTACAATAAAGGCACCGATGCGGGTCCCACACAACCCCCGCCACGTTAATTGATGGGATTCAATTCCCCTAACGCTACGGGAGGGGGGTGCACTAAAGACAGCAAGCCAGAATAAATGGACAGTAAATTGACGATACGTTTTTTTTCAACCACTCAAAGTAAATTGCAGCAATCACATTTTAATCGATTTGGAATTACCGATTTTACAATGTAAACATACTTTTTACTAAGTTTTTTGCTTTGATAACTATAAACACACCTGTAGGGTGTTACTGAGTTTAGCAAAATCATCAGTTTATACACTATTTTGCTACGATACTGCATTGAAAGTCAGTTGGAAATATTGAAAACATTTTGCACAACTCAAACACAACAGTACCGCAATACCGCAAGGTTAATTGATTTCGTTGATAATTTTACAAGCGACCGCCTCTGCCCTTAGCTATCACAACGACAGGCTTTACGATATAATGAAGTGTGCCTAATTGAATTATTCTATCGATCAATCGTGTTCGCCACACATGCGTTATGGAGCTTTTTTTTGCATCCTCGTTTATGTTTGAATACGGTAAACCATTTAACCGTAGTGTTGGCAACCAGTTTTACACACGTAAGT
>KI919478.1:25071-41877 GCA_000473525.2 Anopheles melas | reverse complement strand
GAGCGAGGAGAGCCTCATACGCACAGGAGAGCGCTAGAAGGAGACTGAGTGAATGTGAACGGACACTGAGCGAACAGCCATCATTGCACGCACACGTGTACACCGCCAGACACGGTTACCCTCCATTATAATTCTCGTCATGAGTTTCATTCTGAACGTGTCCTTTTCTGGCGTTTTCATAGAGAGAGTGAGGGAGAGCGAGGACGAATGAGTTCCAATATCAAAGGATACGAGAGAACCTCCTTACGAAACTGCAATGTATGGGATGACTGTGTGTGTAAGTGTGCGTGTCCGTAAGAAAGGTTGGACCGTTGCTGTTAACGGTTCGTGACTGTGTCACACACTGGCATAGTTTTTTTTTCCATGCTTCCACCCACAACTCTGGCCCCTTTTACACTTTTCCAACCCCTTACAAGGGAGAGCGCTCCCTTCGTTTTCAACACGTCAGTCTTGGAGTAATGCAAGAAAATGAAGAAGAAGCAGCATAAAAAAAAAACTTCCGTGAGAATGAATAATGTATGGTGTGGGGTTCCATTTTTCCAGACACTTTTACGGACACGCTAACGGCTGTCCGAGCTCGAAGCGCTCGAAGGACGACAGCATCTTTGGAGCCGTAATTTTCCCAATCCTCACCTTGCTGCTCCGCGAGAAAAAGCATCCAGTGGTGGCACTATCGCACATTTATGCCCGCGAACACTCGCACGTACCGTCGCCTCCGTTTCGGATTACAATTACACTCCACCTGCTGCTCGGTTTGAGCCGTTTCCGTTTGCTTGCTTGCTTGTCTACTACACCAAAATATACTAGCGCGGTGCTAAATCCAGCTACTAGCAGCTACTACCACTACTACTGAGCAAATCGCTTGATATGTCGTTGATGGTTTTGGTTACTTCCTGTCGATTGTTTGGCCCCCTCGGTTGCTTTAATTTTGCACTACTGTGCAACGATTGTTGCGCGCTACACTTATGCTCACTCGCACTTATGCTCGCAATGGACTGGATCACCACTTCGATTGCTGCCCCGTCTGGCAGGTGGGAACATTGGCGTGCATTACTCACGCACCAAACCTGCCACCGAATAAACAACAAAATGCACAACTGTTGGCACCACACGGGTCAATCGTTGGAAAAGAAACGCATGCACACTAGTACAACTTCACTCACAGACACACGTAGTAATGTGTGCGCATAGAAGTAGGAATTTTCTTTGCCTGGTTGTTTTTTTTTTGTGGGAAAACTCAACCCTTTTGCACAGAGGAACGCGAACAAACTGTTTTCTCTGCTTTCGCAGCACTGCAAATGGGTCACCTTCACCACGCGGTTAAGGAACTTTCGGTACGGCGGGATCGGCTTGCTGTGGTCCCGCTTTTTGGATATGAAAATTGTTGTACTTTATCAACACACAAGCACACACACACACATTCACACACGGACGGACGTGACAGTTACTGACGGGATAGGGCCAGCCGTTGGCTTTGGGCGCTTGCAGAAAGGAATCAAACGAGTAACCGAAACCCAATCACCCAGCAGAAATCCTCAGCCCAGCGGTTGAGTTTGTGCAACGCCGTCCCAAAAATGGCGCTCGCTAGCCCTCGGACTAGAACCTGACCGACCGACCGACCGTGAGTGGATGACACTGGCAGAGAAGGATATGTGTATTCTTGGCACCACACGGCGCACCGAGCCTCACCCATACACGTACACGATACGCGCAGAAGGATGTGCAGACGCAGAGCCTGGCGTCGTACCAGGGTACACGAAATATCGCGTGTATGCTTCATAACGAGCCGAAGCTAAAAGCACGACCATTTCGGTAACAGTAACACGACGAGAGTTTTTTTTTTACAATTTATCTTTCTCTCACTAACACTCTCTCTTTCGCACGAGCTCTCTCTTTCTCTCTCTTACACGTGGTTTTTATATGACTCACAAACACAGTAAATGCTCTACACTAACTGCTTGCTCGTATCTTACTAAGTAGCTCGGAGGACTCACGTAGGATGTGTAGGGACGACGAAAAAACGGCTGCACGAAAAGTTCTTGACTCTGCTGTCCATTGACACACTCCAGCAAGCTGCACTATCACAATGAAAGTAACTCACCGCGCGTGTGGGTGTTGGTGAGAGCGCCACGGAATGGCTCCCACTCACCGCCCTTCTCCCACGTAGTAATGGAGCTCGAGTACCCTTGGCGGCCGCGTGTGAGCACTTCAAAATGGAGTGTTGCGTGCGCTCGTCGCTGTGTGTGCGTGCGTTCACAGAATCTGGCCAGTGACATTCGCATGCAAAACTTGCAAACATTTTACCAGCCCCAAGCAAGTTCCCTCCCACCAGTCGATTGGCTGCGATGCCGTTACGCTACGTTTGGAAAAATGCTAATACTAAAGAGTATTACATTTGTCCTATCCTTCAAAGATCTTTCCTTTCATTGTTTGTCGGATATACCCACCCATGTCTGAGTGTGTGTCTGTGGAAATGCCGCGCGTTGGCGTCTTCATCTTCTCATTCACATCTTCTCATTCCGGCAGAAGGCGTTTCATACATCCAACACAACATTGATGGATTTAAATGTCATGAATGTTGGTGGGCGCATTACACTGTAAATAAAACCCCCGGTGGACCTTCTTGTGGAGCTATTGTCTGTGGGCGTGGGAGTTGATGCCATCGTCTCATTCAACCGGTGTTGCAAACAATCGAATCAGAGATGTGCGTGGTGAAAGGGGCTAACAGCTTGGCACAGCGTTTAATCATCGGAAAAGCGTAGGCGCTCACTAATCACTGGCTCGTCTGCAGAGATGCCAAAGCTAGGATATGGTGCTACTAAAATATCAGCTAGAGCCTTCCGCATTAGCTGGGGAAATGTCAGACAAAGGGACAACATCATATTTAATTAAATTTACAAATTTCAACGCTTTTCTAAAATCAAATGACTTAAATTACAGTTTTAAACATATTACTGGAGAGTAGTTTTTTCGTCAAGAAACATGAATAGCAGAAACATGACGCTCCTCATGATAAAACTGAAAAGTCTTAAAGTGGTCCTTGCAAGAATTTCTGTCATAACGGTATAGAAGATGATAGCATTACCATGATACCATATATTATATAAAGTTTAATTTGAGTTTCTACGGTTTAGTGTAAACAATGTCATCCAATATCCAATCCGTAAGTCATCCATCGGTATGTCATTCAGGTAGGCGCTACACTGCACAAAACAACAACTAACCAAGGACACCAACCATCAATCAGCATTGGCGTGTCGAGGAACATTTATGTACGTTCTGTATGTTTGCAGCGTCCGCACGCCGTACTTGGTACGCTAATCGAAAGCAAATTACAAGCACTCCGGTTAATGGCATTATCGTGCCCTCATCTTCACTGTCATGTTTCGTGTTTTCTTTTTTCCTTTTCCTTTTTTTCCCTACACTGCCGCTGCCACTTTGCCTGACCTTCGCCCGATAAATCTTTCTCCCACGGCGTACCCCTTTTCACGGGCGGCTAATTGACCGCCATCAATCAGATCCTTGGGCGGCCGATGCCGCTGCAGAGGAAATTATGCATTAACCATTAATGATCGCTGTGCGTGTCCGTGTCCGTGTGGGGCTCGGCAAACACACGCGGCAGCAAGAAGGCAGCAAGGAAAGCATCCCTCTGCGTCGAACACAAAACAATCCAGCAGAAAGACGGAACAGAATGTTTTTATCACCCACCCACCCTCACTTACTCACTACCCCGCGCTAATTAGTCGCTGATTATCAGTCATAAATTTTCGACCCAGCAGCGAGCGTGGCTTTGTTTCCGGGGTTCATAAACACTATCCCTATTGTAGGCTTTCGATTTTTGCTTCCCTCTGCACTCAAACCGTACAGTGCGCGTCTTACGCAATGTGTGTGTGTGGCTGTGACTATTTCTTTATGTTGTGCTGAAAAATGGCCCTAAGTGCTTCACGCGGCTGCAGATGCACCAAGTGCAGCTGAGCGCTTAGTTTGTGTGCTTTCCCTGATGGCCTTTTTGCTGACGCGCTGGTATTGGTGACGCTCATCTCGGGTGTCGATGAACGAGCGAAACGATATCTTGGCTGGCCTATTTCCACCATCTAGCCTTCTTACGACACGACAATAACAATAACAATAACAACAACAATCAAAAGACTACCTGCCAATGGAGCAAAATGAGGAAACAGAGCAGCTGGCAAGAGCAAGAGGGCCAAATCAAGTGACTCCGACTCGTACACGTACACACACCCACGGCCATTAAATCCCATTCGACCTCTTTCGCTATCAATTGCGGTACGGTAGCACCAGGTATTGTTGCTCCCCATTCGACCATTCCTCTTTAGCCGATTCGTTAGTGTTCGTTCGCCCGATTTCCAATGGCCGCGGTGGACACGTGAATGTATGTAGCCGAAAAAAATAAAATAAACCGTTCCCCCTCCCTGAACCGAAACTGCGCGAAGCAGCCATTCGGTAATGATTATTGACCTGAGCCCTGTTGTACCGTTTTGTTGTGCCATCCGTTCCTTGCTCCCCATTTGCCCGCCCGCCACCCTGATTGTCCTTACGACTCGCGAAGGACATTGGACGTTTCGAGACGCTCGATTCTCCTCGATTGGGACCATCCATGGGGCAGATACACATACGAGCAAGCGTTTAGTTGTGTGCGTGTGTTTGTGTGGGTATGAGTGGGTGGCTGCGTTAGTATTTGCGTAAAACAGCGAACCGAGCAAAAGCGAGAACCATTCAATTGGACCAAAGGATAGAGTGAGAGAGAGAGAGAGAGAGAGAGAGAGAGAGAGAGAGAGAGAAAGAAAAAGAGAGAGCGGGACCAATGAGAAATATCGATTAACGTCGCATCCGCACAAATGGAGCAAGACGGCCCTGCTGATGGAACAAGCTGCGTTGGTTCAGTTGCTCTTGGGCCTGAGATTTGTGCTTTTAGTCGCTCGTAATCGCAGCAAGTTGGGAGCTAATTACCAATAAAGGAAAAATCTCCCTGTTCGACTGTTGTTAAACATTACACTGCAAACAATAAAACAAAACGTTAAAACCAGGATTGAAGCAAGCCAGTTTCCTCCCAAGCAATGGCAATTTTCCTATGCATCAAACTGCCACTACAATAGCAGCTGCAAATCATCTTTCCCTCCTATGGCATCTCCATCGTGGCATCTTCTGTTGCGATTCCGACGGCCACTCAAACTATGCTTCTCAAAAAAACGCACACACACACCCACAAGAAAAAGCGAGAGAGGATTTATCACACTTGTATCGAGAGCGAACAGACACACTCTGGTCCGCGTAATAGCTGCTACGGATTTTGAACGACCACACAAGCAAGCGAGTGGAGGATATGTAACCGTGCATGCGTGTGTGTGTGTGTGTGTGACAGGATGAACAGGACAAATTGGGGAATGGCTAGTGGATGAAAGGAGCAGTTGGGGAAAGCAGCCCAAACGGGGGAAAGGGGAATGCTCGGTTGTACTACGTGCGATACAGAATACTATGAAAAGTACGCTGCAGTCTACAACAAACCAGCGAACGAACGAGGATGCCAATTGGAGGAGGGGTGGTGCATAAAGGGATGCAGGGGTAGAAAGGCTCGTTTGACTGTGCAGTGCACACTGTGCCAACCCGTGTGTAGTGCGCTGCATCCCGCCCGTCACGATGCTAGGGAGTGTGCGCGGGAGACAATTCATATGTGGGCGAGAGACGGAAACTGCATTGAATTCTCCTATTCTACGTACGATGCTGCTGAAGCATAAAGAGCATGGCCGAAACATTCTTCTTGCTCGAGACAATCACATTCCCACACATATACTGTGGTTTGGGAGCGGGATGGGAAATGCCCGAGCGGCGAGGGATGTATCATTGCAGTGCCGATGTAATAATGCACCCCTTTTTCCGAGAAAATGCCACACAATCATCGATGCCACTTGTACATATTACAGTGCGTAGTAGTAGGTTTGAACGTCCACAACGGTAGTACGATTAGCGATATACGACGGCAACCCGTTTGGTCCCGCTTTTCGGACCGCTGCAATGAGTGTCAATCGATTTCGGTGCGAGAGTGGCTTTTATTGCATTTTTTTTATGCTCAATCCCATCCCTTCCGTTTCATTCAACTACGGAGGAGCAGACGCTAGTGAGCGTAGCACAGAGACAGTTGGAGATGAAATTCCAGTGCATTTGTCATTTCGTGCCCTAATCTGAACCGACATTCTTTGCCTCATTCCAGCACGTTTGAAAGCGATCTCGGCATGTTTAACAAAATTGCTTGGTGACGTTTGCTAGGCTAATTCGGTGTGGTTTGTATGGCTGCGGGAGATAATCTGCTTGATATGTTATTTTGCTAAAGATACGCTAAATTTTAAAGCTATGCTTTCAATATGCTTCACTCTTAGTGATTGTAGTCTAATATACTTTCCCTTTAATTGCATTCCAATTAAGTTCAACTCAGCAAAGGTTTTGTTGACCACCACCACTGCACGATTATACAACAAGTATAGATTCCACACCTCCTTAAACTACCCGAATGAATGTTTATGGGAAAAGTATTTGTTTTGTTTAAGTTCAATGACTAGCTGCACGAACATCTAGCTGCAGGCCATCTACATGAATGTCCGGGTTTAGACAATTTGAAACCCCATAAAATCTCTAAGTCTAAGAGTTTTATTTTAGGTCTACAATTTCAAAGTTATTCTATTTCCTGCGCTTCCAAATTACATTACATTCTTATTTCCCAAAACAGTAATATAAAAAACTGAAAAAATAACACACACACAACATCCTTCTGTGCAGTTTTTGCCATCTAAAAATGTTGGGTGAAACTTGTTTTTGCTCTTAATCAGTCGACGCAGCTTCAAATGCAAGCGGAAATTGATTTTCGCTTCACATAGTACCACTGCTTTACGAGGGGTTGGACGAGAACGGAAGCTGCGTTAATGTTTGGGTGTGTGCAAAATGTTACATCAAATATTCTAAACTATCTTCCTTATTGCTTTACACACTGTTTACCCCCCTGGGGCATGATTTCTTGATCGGAAATTATTTTTCATTTTCTTTTATTCCATTTTGCACACAACCATTGGTGCTCATCGCACTCAGTTGGTATCGAGAACTGTCTGACTAACCGAGCACTTAGCAAGGCAAGAAAATTGATTCGACCTTGATTAAAATATCATAGCAAACGATTGAATTGGGGCTGGTGTAAAGCAACCAGTCTGATCCTTGTCGCTTAGCAAACCGGCAACGGAACAGATGCATGCTCGATTATGCAAGTTTCACTCGCATGTAGGTGCTTTCAAGTGCCTAAAGCTAAAGAAAAGCCGGTTTAATTCTTCTGCAACAATTTATTTGTGTGCTTAACTATTTCTTGCAGTCTTTGCATTTATCAAAATAGTTTTTGCTGTTCCAATAGAATTTCACAGCCATCAAGATGCCTTTTTTAATGTTCATTTATTTCTCTACGTACGATGGCACCAAGCTTGAACCGTTAACGCCACTTATGGCTCTCGTCATTTTAATTACTTTTTCATCGTCGCACTCAAAAAGGCCATTGCGGAGCGCAAGCACCCAAATCACATTGCTCTGAAACGTTTAAAACTGTTTTCGACGTCTTCTTCTTTTTCTGCTCGATTCTCACTTCGAACAGCGACCGGTCTGGGCACGACGGATCTATCTGCCTACCGCAGTGAAATGCCGGACGGCATCGATCACTTCACAACGTAACGGCCTCCACCAGCCGTCGCACACAGCCCATCCGACCGTCCTGGCAGTCCATTACCGAACGATTATTATCATCGTCATCATCGTATTATTGTTATTAGTATTATTACCATGTGCTCAGTTGGAACAGAAAAGCTGTCGGGCAGCTTTCACTCACCCTCGGGTTCATAATATTGAGCGTTGGACATGACTTGAATGTTCGCGGAGGAATTTTCGAACCTTCTTCCGTGTTCTGCTTCAGTAGGTAGGAAAGTGCACAAGAAAAGATGGCCGAGAGTTTTGCGTCAAAGGAGAAAGAATCCTTTCCAATACTGGACCAGGCGCGAGCGAAAGCATTCGAAACATGCCACTCCGTTGCTGCACACGCCCGCGCACGTTCCCGTGAACCGTTCGAGCATTCCCGGTGCCGAACGAGTGATGGAAAATTTATGGTAATAAAATCGCCGTTTAATCCCCGATGACATAACATACTTTTACACTTTCGCAATTTTCCTATTGGAAAGAGAATGCCTCGCAACAGTGGGCTCAGGGTTACGGACAAGTTCCGTCCAATTCAGTTGGCTCGTTTTTTGTTGCATCCTTTTTTGTGTTGGCAGTTAGCATGGATGAAAACAAGTGTTAAGTGTATTTGTTAAAAGTACCGATCTTTTCTTATTACCTTATTGTTTACACAAATACACTGATTTGTTATTATGCTCTACCAAAAGATGGCATTTTAAATTATCAATCAAATCTATATTTATATAGATTATTTGTAACTTACATAGGATTTTCTAGCTAATAATCTGATAGTCACATAAAACTGCTGCCTCTTAATAGGATATTCATGCATCACTGAAGCTCTTCAAGATGAAACCGATTGTTTGTAATGGTGGGTCAGTATGGTAGACCTCCATTTCCTCCCGTGGTCACCGTCGCTCGTTCGTAGCCGACCAGGCGTCTCCATTTTACTGAGCACCGCGATCAGCGGGTACATTCTGTGCTGTTGTCCAACGACTGCAACTCTGTTGGCCCAGCGCAGTGGGAACAGACGACCACAAATAGAGTGAAATCACAAAGATCGATGTCTCATAATGCTACTCCGAAACATAATTCACACAGTTCGCTGGCCGAGGAGAACGAACGTTGCCGCTTTGGTCCTTCGGGCCAGGATCCAATTTCGCACACAAATACAAACACACCCACACGCACACACATAAAAGTGGTAAACGAGGCGATATAACGATCGCATCCGTACGAGGCAACCACCCACCCTCAAGCCATGGCACAATACTGCACACACGACCGAGCGAACCTAAGGAGAAATATGGGTGTCGTTCAATTCGTTGTTTATCCATATAAATTATGTTTTCCCAGTGGCCCAGCTATGCCACCGCACCGGGATCCTTTCTGTGCCATCTTGGCCCATTGTCCCACTTTTTTGTGTGTCTCGTCTCTCCTTTCCACCGCTTTTGTGCCGTTTCGTTTTTAGTGTCATTTTATTCTCGCGCTGCTCGACGCTCGTTCAATGGCAGACGGGACGGGAGCCAGTGCCAGTGCTGTCGCTGGTATTGTTCCGTAAGACTTTAGAACGCTTATCATGCTGTACGCTGGTGCCGAGCGCTATGGGAAGAATTTCGCTTGCAAAATCTTTAGCAGCCCATAACATCCGTAAGCATGCATAGAGGTGAAAGCATCCGTGAGGACAAAGCACAACTAGAGCGAAAGTCCTGCGATAGAGACATGCTTTGCCAGAATGCAGTAAAGATACGTTATAATAAATCGAACAATTGATGCTTGGTTTAAAATTTTACTGCTCAGTGTAGCGTTTTGAAAGTCCTGTACTTAGAAATCATGATCAGTTGGATGACTTTTACCTTTTTCGTATGTCAAAAAGCTCTCACAAACAAACTATTCCAAACTTACAATAACTAACATTGGGGGCCTTCACGATTCTAGTTAGTTTTTTGTATGGAGTTTGACAGTTGAAGGCTGAAATCATGTAAACACTCCATACCAAACCACACAAAAAACTACCCTGCAATTTTCAGTCTAGATTATTCTAGCCACAAAGCTAGAATTAGGTTCGAGTACCTGCTCGAAACACGGTGTTATTTACATTTATCCCAAGGTGCGTTAAAGAGATCAGGTGGTGGAATCTGGAATCTAAGTGTATGTAGTCCACGTGGTCTCATAGCATTTTTTTATAACCAATTTTGAACATCACTTTTTGACAGAACGAGTGAAAACTTTTGCTCCAACGAGCTTTCTGGAGGCTTGACGAATACTCGAAACACTCTTTAAATCTTCATTCAGAATCAGAATGGTCCCGAGGAACAGTCATCAACTCGCACGACTTACAATGATGCCGTGACGTCGTGGGTTCAAGTCTTGTGCGGATCATTAAGTTATCGGTACATTTAGTATGTAATTCTTGTATAGGTCATTAATTAGGAATACGTAGGTCGTTACGCCCAACAGAAAAACAAACCTTCAATATCATTTCAAAAGACTTTTTTATTTAAATTACTACTGTATAGTATAACAGTTGTTTTAATATTTAATATTGCACTCGCAATATGTAATAATTCTCGGCCTATATTTGTTGACAAAAGAAGTTTTTTTTTAATTCTCTATTCAAATGTAGATTAAGCTGAACATAAGGTATGTTTTGTTCTGCAAACCCAGTTATTAAGATAGGATTGTGCTAAGATTTGTGGTTGCCAAAACGGCATTTCCATCATAACACACCACTTAAGACCAACTCAAAACAATAGATGAGGAATCCAACACGACATGCAGTGTTCGTTCCAAAAAGCAAACACATTTTAAACCTGTATTGCCCATTCTTTTGTTAAGCGTTAAAAAATCTATTGGACATGTTCATCCCAAATCTTCAACTTTGAACCGCGGTCGCGTTTGACAGATAGAAGTAAAGAAGCAATAAAGCTGTTGATATAAAAGACAGAAGTAATGCGAAGTGGCAATAGAAAATCATGTTTTACTTATTTTTAATCGATTTTTTTCCAGAATCATGTATAAAGGAGGTGTTGGGAATAAAATGGGTAAAATATCAAGGGCCGTGATTAGACGGGCAGTGAATGCTTAAGAAAATTAAACAAATAAACTGATAAACATGATGAACAAAAGTCCTGGACTGCTCCTAGATTGGACTAGTAACGGGTTTTTTGTTTTTTTTTTAACCACATTTAACCACCACCACCTTCATTACACCACCCTTCAATGCCAACGACGTTCTACTGTATATTGTAGTACCCTAACTATTTTATTTACAATACTTTTCAGCAGTGGTTTTCAACCTTTTTGTAGCTTTTTCTCCCATGTAAAATGCTTGAAGAATAACAATCCCCACTCACAAGTTCATGAGCGGGGGAGGGGAAGGGGTGGATCGTGGCAATGTGGTATTTAGCCAAATTTTCAACAAAAAATCTTCCCTTAAAAATGCAAAATTCCTCCCTTGCGGGGAATTCACCACCGGTTGAAAACCTCTGCTTTACAATGAAAGGTGAAAATTATATCATGAGTTAAGCATCTACAATCTAAAAAAGTTTCTGATCTTCTTAAACACTAGGCTAAGTTGCACTAAACACTAGTCAAGCCATGCTTGATAGTTACTATACGACCCAACTCTTCTATGTGTATTTTAACCCTTTGACAGCCTCGTGGATTGTAGAAATGAATGATACAATATTGAAATAATGACCAAAGGTAAATAAAGGATGCTAAATACAGATCAATCGGCAAGCCACTGATTTACACGAAAAAATGAAGTGCAAACTATTTCATCAGCATTGTTTTATCTCCTCTCTCACCTCCCCATACGACGAATCGAGCAAAACGGATAACAATAAAACAGTCCGAGTCTCATTCGACCATACCATTGAATGGATCAGTACCACTTGTTTTGCTGCTTTCGTGTCAATTGTTACCTAAATGTCCATTGAATTTTCATTCTTTTTCTTCTTCTTCTTTTGGCTCAACTGTTCTGTTCTCGGTCATGGCCTGCCTGTACCACTTGTGAGGCTGGCTTTCAGTAACTTATTGATTTCCCCCCATAGCAGGATAGTTTGGAGCTTGAACCTATGACGGGCATGTTGTTAAGTCGTACGACTTGACGACTGTACCACGAGACCGGCTTATTGTATTTTTGAATTATTGAATTTTCATACAATGTGTAAATTGACCTCAATAATGATATTTATGTTGAAACGACGTGGTTCGTGTATAGAAAAATTATAAGACCCATGAACTAAACTGTTAACGTAGCGCCCCTGTCGGCATTCGCAGGCGATCCATAGATTTAATAACTTGAACACATAGCTGTGACTGCAATAATTCCAAACACAAAAAGTGAAGAATGCCACGAAAAAAAGAAGAAGATTATTGATATTTTATCAACAGATAACGTATTGAAAATTAGCTAAGAGCACTACATTAATTGGAGTAATACGTTAGATTATATTAGGACTAATACGATAAAAAAAGAATAATATTTTGAAGCGAGAGTAATAAAATGTCTTCTTAAATCAATTAATTATGCATGTTTTCCAGTGGTACTGATAGCAGCATCAAATGAAAACGTGTTTGCAAAGACTGCAATATATAACGGCTAAAACAATACATTTTTTGATGAAACTCATTTAACCCAACTCGGAAACCTTAAAGTATGCGAAATTATGCGAACACACCCCAAACCCGTTACTCACCTTTCTTCGGCCACAACAAAGCATTCTTCGCGTCCGCGAATGTCCGGTAGCAGTCGTTTTCAGCCGTGCGAACTTCCGCCACTGCATTAGTCTACGTCGGGCGCGTGAAACGACGACTAGCTTCGGGCTGTGGCTGTTGGCAGCGCTGTTCCGGCCGTGCTATGAGGCGCAACCGGCACGAACCCGCGTCCGCCGTAGTGCAAGGAATCCCTGCCCGACAACACCGCCAACCGCCGTAACGAAGCCCCGTCCCCCAGCACCCCCGCTACAACCAAGCGCACCGCCGCCTCCTCCCCCTACTTGCACACCGGCCGAACGTCGACGAACTGACGAGGTGCCCGGCCCCGAATACTGCTGCTGCTGCTGCTGCTGCTGAAGCTGTTGCTGGTGCAACCGTACCACTTCCTCGATCGAATCCTCGTCCTCCTGTTGCTGGTGTTGCCGCAGCTGTTGCCGCAGCTGCTGCGACGACCTAGAGCGGTCCTCGCTACTACGCTCACTACTACCACGGTACCACTCTTCGTGCTCCTGCTGCTGCTGCTGCTGCTGCTGCTGCCACTCCTGCTCGTACGGCTCCTGAAGTCTCTGGTTGTAACGAACGTGACTCATTGACGACTGATTCGATTGCGCACACACCGGATGGTCGTGGGACGTCGGGCGTCACGAGCGACGCCGTCTACAGCTACCAACGCACCGGCAAGCTTACCACCACCGCTCAACACAACCGCGCCCGGCTGACACGACCGACGTGACTGATGCTGCTGCGCACACTTCTGCACTCGGCACGGGTCCCTCCTCATTCTGAGCTGCGCGGATCTCCGGTACATTGCGTGCCGCCACTGCCCAGCTGCACACTGTGCCCACACATCACACCCACGAGCCAATGCTCACTTGCACTGCACACACACTAGCACCAGTACCACTAGCACGAATATCAGTCACTCGTATTTTCCACTATTTTCCTATTCTGTGAGCGTCTTCAGACGACAAACCTCCCTGCTGTGATTGAAATTGAAGACACGCTGCTCGTTAGTGAGGGTTAATTATTTAATTCAATTGTGGTATTTTAGGCCAAGCTCGAGCGTTAGTGCCTCAGTGTCTTTGAAGAAGTGTCTTTGGGCGTTCCACAGGAACATCTCGCAAGACCATCGAGACGATAATGAAGCAAACGATTTAATTAACAGAATTGGACATTGGACAAATTAGCAGTTCATCGATACGGAGCAGCAATTATCATCAAGCGAACGTACAAACTCTGATGAACACTTCTATAGCGCTCTCTGCAAGTAGGATCTTCCCCCACAAGGACATACACAACCCGTACCAGTTGGTAATGATGTCACAACATGCCTCCACATCCAATGGTTGGCTATTTTTAAGCTACCATGCGAGAGAGGAAAAAATAGAACGCTAAAGATAAACTATTCCTCCCCTGCTTTCTGTCTGACTATCAACGGCCTGCCATGCTTCCAGCGCTCATATCAGTCTAGAAAGGTATCAAGAACGGAACAAAAACAACATGACACAAACCATAACACATCTGGCCATTCAATTTCCAGTTCCCTGAAAGTAATTGCAAGAAAGAAAACATCCTTCTCCTGGATCTAGCCTTCCAGCTGAGCTGATGCGCGGGTTTTGTTGGATTTCGCCTGTTTGTTTTTGCTGTGCTGGTTGAAGCAGCTTCGAAAAACGAATGAGGAAACAATAGCTCTTTGCTGTTGTTACTTCAAGTAATTGGCAAATACAAACAGCCCACTGCTCGCGCTCCTGTGAATCGTTATAGCGGGAGGACATTCTTCCGGAGACACCTGCATGTGTCAAGCAAATGTATGCTTTTCGTTACGTACGTAAAGAACCAATCTTCCTTTCTCTTCCATGTGCAGGTGTACACGGCTGGTGGCCTACATCGCAGGGCTACATAATCCCTCAGTGCCGTTGTCAAAGGTAGTGCAATGGCGACCCTTCCCTATCTACTTCCGGTTTGTCTTCCCTGGTACATTCTACGTTGGCAGTGCATCTCAGCAACACCCCAACATGCGCGCAGGCACAAACACATGTACACACACAGCGATGGTAGACAAACAGGGCACGTGACTCCATTCCAAGGGAGATTGGAGCAAGCCTTTTTTCTACCCCCCAGTTTGCCAGTGCAGAATCTTATTCGTGTAAAGTGGATGAGGTTTTTCACTCGTTTTTCCAACGCCTCGTTCTGGTCTTCCTGTTTCGTTCGCATCGTTCGCACTGGCCTTTCTCTCCGTGCTCTTGCTCTTCCTCCCACTCTTTCTCGGTGGCCAAATTTCTCTCGACTTTGTCGCTTTGGGAGAGAGCGTCTTTTTTCCTGCCTTTTCTGCCCTGCTCGCCCGAAGCGTTTCTTATCAGAAGTTGTTTCTTCTTGGGTTACGGGTTGCGTGCATGCGCGCCGTAAAATTCATCCACTTCCCGACGCCTACTAACACACTCACGGGTGAGTAAAAAGAGCAGCAAAGTAGAAAGAGAGAATATATGAGAGAGAGAGAGAGAGAGAGAGAGAGAGAGAGTGAACGTGAAAGAGAGGGAGGAAAACTAGGCCCTCACTAGAAACATACACATGCTATGGCCACACCGTCAACGACCTCACTCGGGCTTTTGGTGCTGGTGCAGCTTTACTCCCGCACAGGTTTTGTAGGCTTATGAAAATCGTCCCAACTTTTAGGCTTTACGTGAATGAGATAGTGTCTGCTCGCTGTTCGCCATATGCTCTCGTGTGGATGTATGTGTGTGTGTGCGTGTGTGTGTGTGTGTGATTACCGTGCGTTTATGTGTGTGGTGAGTGCGTACATGTACGCCTGTACGCCACTGGCAGATAGCGTTTTGGGAGAGAGAGCAACACACCGGAATCGAAGTGGAAGGAACCTGCCTGCGATCGATATTTCACTGCTGCTGTCCCCAACACGGCTGCCCCTGCCCCAACTCAGCAACTTTGCCACCCATCCCAATGCCTTGGACACGGGAGGAGGGGGGATTTTCTGTGGAATTTTTTGCCCACCAGCGCAAGCCTAATCGCCGTAAAACCTTACTGCTTTCATGAACTTGTTTTCCGTGTGGAATGTAATAATTTCGCATTTTTCATCCACTTAAACTATCACTTGCCACAGTCAACTGCAAATGCGCGCACACTGATGCATGCACACAGCAGCACACACACACAAATGTGCACCAACGCATCACAATTTGAAGAAATCCGGGTCACCACCTTCTTCAATCAACGCAAAAGCAAACGCAATGGCCCTATACGCTGGTACGCTGGAACAGATGGGGGGAATGAATTGATGAAGCGAATCACACCGCAACACATAATTCTGGCCAGCTGCGAGCAGAGAAGCGAACTGTTCGGATTCTTCCAAAAAATCACTAAAATTCCAAGTATACACATACACACTTGTACACCAAAGCACACCCACTACACTAACACAATCACCCGCACTCGGAGGAAGGAAGCTTAATGGTTCAACTTTTACTTGTACATAACATTTTCTGCACGGCAACACGGCGTATTCGTACCATTTCCGGGGCTTTCTTTTTTTTCAGTTCTGCATAATTCTTGTTCACACACACGAGCCGCACTTGCCACTCACACTCCCTCACTAGCGGCACTCCCCTTCACACACGACACTAGATGATCGCAGAGACGCCACCACAGCCTACTTAGGACGCCACCGCAGCAGCAGTGGCAGTAGTTTTCATTTCCGTTGCCCTTTGTGCCCTCCCCACAATCACTTCACTCACACACTCCCATCAATGATCTTGCCTGAGGTTGCACCAAAAGGGGTCCGTTTAAATTTTGCACCATCTGACTTTCCATTACCTGGTCTATGCTGTGTTTTGCCCTATTTTGGCGAATGCACACCCCACACCGGAGAAAAACGGAAACTTTGTTTCCAGGGTAAAACTTTGCCCAGTGGCTAGGAATTCGGGTGCTGCTGGGAGGGAAAGAAAACGCCACTACCGTTAGTGGTTATAAATATATATATAACCGGAGCGTGAGAGCGCTCCTAGCGGCGGTGACCGAATGCGAAACCGTGCGGCTGGTGAAAATTCACTCGGTCCTTCGCCGAGCTGTTTTGTTAGTTCGCTGGTCGGCTGATGGCTTTCTTCGTGCATTACTCTCACGCTCACCGTTAAGGACCACCGTACCACCACGTCCGGCCACGTCTTTCCTGCTTCGTTAATCCCGCTTCCCCTAGCAAAGGGGGCAAATGGGGCGCATGGTAGTCAGTGGAACAGGGTGGAGGACATCCCCTGTTAAACGATACACACATTTAAAGGGACATTTTGATAGGATTTTCCCATGCCTCTTTCTCTCTCTCTCTCTCTCTCTCTCTCTCTCTCTCTCTCTCTCTCT
>KI919478.1:7600-24876 GCA_000473525.2 Anopheles melas | reverse complement strand
CTCTCTCTCTCTCTCTCTCTCTCTCTCTCTCTCTCTCTCTCTCTCTCTCTTTCTCTTTCGGGCAGCTTTCTGAGTTTCCCGCTCTCGATTTGCTTTCGTTGCGCTCGTTTGAGTCAGGAAAGAGAGCGTTTTTCCCTTCGTTTGACTCTCTTGCAAGATTTATGCTCTATGCTAGCTCTCTCTCTCTCTCTTTTTTCATATTCTTCCCGTTCTGTCTCTGTCTCACGCATTCATGCTTTATGTTGTTGTTTGTGGCCGAGTCGGTTATGTTTTATGTGTAGCTATGCTGTGCTCACACAAGTTTTTCACACAAATTATTTGATCATCACGGCTCTCCTCGTCAATGATGACAACCCACAGAGGTGGATTTCTACGCAGCTGCTACTGAGCGAATGCTCCAGTCCTTCGTTATGCTTTGATTTCATTCGAACAATTGCTAGCACTACTAAAAAAACAAATTACCATTAAAATCGCAGCACACATACACACAAGCACAGAGCGAGCGCACATAAAACCTTTGCATAAATTGACACCTTCAACGATCGGTGTGTTGACATAAATTGACACCTTCAACGATTTTTTATTCTTTACGCACCATTTTTTCCCATATTTTCTTCCTTTAACGGCAAAGAGACACCCCAGCAGGAGTCCATCGACCTTAATATTTTTTTCCTAAACCCTCGTCCTTCATTCTTCACTTTTCTTCTAGCGCGTGGAATAATCCGAAGAAGCAAAAAAAGCCTTCAACAGAACCGTCCATCCGCGCTGGTCCCTGATGCGTAGGATTCATTTGATGTGTCTTGCTGAGTGCTTCACCGCTGGTCGGAATCAAAAAAGCAAGCGGCAGCCGGTAGCTGACCAAAAAATCTAATAAATCCCTCCGAGACCGGTAACAACACCCAGCGATGCGTCCCGGACCTTCACACTTCGTCCGCTGCCACAACGGTACGGACTGGTGTGATGTTGAAAAATATGTTTTTTTTTTGTAGCGAATTTTATTTTGCCCCAATCGTGCCCTCCTTGATTCAAATTCCTTTTGTACAACATTTCGACCGTCGTCCCATCTTCCCTCTCATCCGTATGATCCGGCATAATTTCTTTTGAAAGTAAACAAAACTACCAACATTTTCTTCTCCCGGTCCGATTTTTCGGTGCTTTGCTGCTACGGCTGCGTGTGGGTAACCATGGCCTACCATGCTTTTCCCGACTTCTTGGGCGTTTTTTTTTTGCTTAGGGACAACATTGCACACAGCAGGATTTGCCGTGCCACAATCATACCTGCTCGGAAAATGAGTGCGCGAGTGAGAGCGGGATCGCATGAGTATGGAAGATGAAGAGAAAGAAATGATTATCAAAAAATCTGTGTCAAAGAGATACATAGCTAGGGACAAATCCGTCCAAACACCCACCACTCCAACCCACTTAATCTCCCCCTAGAGATGATGTTCTAAAGGCGATAGTTTTGTAAGTCGCTGTGAGTAATGCTTTCTTTCTCTGCCCTTCGAGAGCAGACGGTTTTCATCGTAATGGTTGTGGATGATAAAAAGAAGAACATAAATGTTCTGCATGCTTGAAAAACAATCTTTTCGGATTGGAATTTATTTCCATACAATCGTGTTTTTAAGTGTACAAATTGTTCGTTGTTTATTTTTGCACTAGTGTATGTTTAGTTTGTTTGTTTGTTTTTATTATTATTATCAAAACCCATGTCCTAATTTTGAAGATATTTATTAATTGAACCAGTCTCGTGGTACAGTCGTCAACTCGTACGACTTAACAACATGCCCGTCATGGGTTCAAGCCCCGTATGAACCATGCTCTCCGTAGCCAGGACTGACTATCCTGCGTGGTATTAAATAAAGTCTCGAAAATCTATATAGGCCGGCATGTCCGCGTAGGACATTACGCCAAACAGAAGAAGAAGAAGAAGAAGAAGATGACTTTTCATTGAACTGTCTGCCATCTACTGATAACCGGCGAAAAAGATTACGAACTAAAAAGTGTTACACTGCTTCTAGCCGACCAACTTTTGTACCGCGACAAATTTTCTGCGAGCTCTTTGTTCTAAAACAACTTCTCAGTTTTAGAACAAAATCAGAGGTAACCGTGATTATCGCAGGTTTGTGAAATTTTCACAGAAAGGCAACGCTCGCGTTTCGCGAAAAGCAAGTTTTCTGACATAAACAAAAAAATAAAATAGTAAACGAGATTTCAAAATAAAATTAATATTGAAGTTTTAATATGAAAAAGTTTATTGGAATACTCGGGTATGCAGAGCATAGAGATGAAGGTGTACAGTCTGTTCCCGAGTTATGCGGTTCCTGCGTTCCCGGCGAATCCGCGTAACTCGAATATCCGCGTAAGTCGAAGTTCACATTTTTTGAATAAAATATTATTCATTACTCAGAGTTTTTGATTTAATTTAGTACTTTTATACACTTTATCATTTATTTGATATGATTTGTGCGAAAAATTCTAATTTTTCTGGCTTTTAAGCGGTTTCAATTTGTTAGCAAAAATTAAATTTTTATCGAACTTGAAGCAAATTGTACTGATTTGATATATGGTTTGTCAAATTTAGAAAACCGCGTATCTCCGAATCCGCGTAAGTCGAGAACCGCGTAACTCGGGACAGACTGAATATTTGGTCATTGATACAACTTGAATGTGAAACATTTCATGTAACGGCGGTTTCAAACAAGCATGCAGTACAGTCTACACTCCCATTGAAACGGCGGCTGATTTGAAAGTTTTGGAAACGGGAAGCTTAGCATGGCGGCTGACACTGAACAAACAAACTCACAGAAATATAAATACTATAAATGTTGTTGAATGATTTTCAATTTTATTTTGAATAACATATGTCACTGAAACTATTTTTGTGTAAACCAATTTATCGATAGCGATAAAATATTTCAACTTACAACTTAATAATTAAAGTTTATCCCATGTTTTGCCTTATTTAAACAAAAGAGATTATTTCTAGCATATGTTGCAAAACACCGATAACTTTGCTGGTATTATTTCACATTATTATCGAAACGAGCCACTAAACTGAAATGAAGAAACAATCAACATACGTACGAGACCGTCGCCCATTCGCTGTCTACACTTTGCTCAGCAGTGTTTGACAGCAGCTGTCAAGATTTTGTCTCCTTGGCAACGAGCTGAAAAACGAATAACAAAATAAAAGAGATTTCACCAAAGTAGTTGCTACGAAACTGAGGCAAAGGATTTTTCGCCTCCCCATTTTTTCGCACAGGCTGTGTGCCCCGTCGACGACACTTTTGGGTGAAAACAAGCAAACTGAACCGAGGGGGGCGTCCATACCGTATCGTGAAAAAGACAAAAACTGCGCTCCAGTGTTCGTAAGGTGAGAAGTGCAACATATTCCTGTATGGTGTTTCTGTGCTGAAATCATCGTCCTCACCTCGTACACCCAGTGCAGCAAATCCAGGCAATTGGGCAGCATTTATCGAGTGATCCCCGCATACGGAAGGATTGAGAAAATCAAAGCAATCACCTGCTGGCGTAGTGCACAGCAGCTTTCGGTACGCGAAACGGCTAATAAGTAGATTTTGTGCCTGTACAAGTAACCGGTTCGTTCGCATAGCATACCGACTGAGAAAGAAAATATTGCATTCCTTCGTAACTGCTGGAAAACGAGCCAAAGGGCCACTGCTACTTCCTGCCCGATTAGCCTGGTGTGTTCGAGTGTATGCGTGCGTGAGTGCGTACGTCATGTTGGAAAACTAACATTCTTCCTTTCGCTGCTGTGAATAGTGCTTGTGTAACAACAACAACAGGTCGTCCGTTGGTGCGATAGAACCTTCAAGCAACAGAACCACTGCTGGAATGCAACCGTCCACTTGGTAGAGCAACCTCTATATAGGTGTCCCCTCCCCAACATCAACGATGGATCGAAACTCACACCAGTGCGAGGATTTTTCCCCGGAGAAGATGCTCTACATCCTTCGAAAAGGATAGAGAGGTAAGTTCGGCTGGGTCGGATTGTGGGAACAGGGTAGCGGGGGCGATTCGGTTGGAAAATTAACAACGCATGAATTCAACTGTCCGCAAGGCGATATGGCGGGGACCGTGTGTCACAGCGGGGCACTGTGTGGGGTTTGCCGAGCTAACAATTTGAAATATGTGACTGTCCCTTATTTTGTTGGACCCTGATGACGATGGTGTCCTTACTGCTTCCTTCCGTGGCTCTAAACCGTCTGGCCTGGTGTTTGTTTACAGGGCGGCAGAACGCCCAGAACTTATGCGCGCCTGGGAAAACATCGGGCATGACGGTTTCCAGGTGCATGGCACGCGTTGCCAAGGGTTGCCAAGTTTCACGCATCATTGGGTCGTGAATTTACCACACTTGTTCTTGTTTTTTTTTGTTGTCGATCGCATAAATGGTCCCAACTTTACGGAATGTGATTTTTTTCAATTGAATTTTTTGAAAATATATTTCAAAATTACACAACTTAAAACGTAAAATGAAATGTGAGGATATTAGTGCATGCACGTTACCGATCTCACATCATACAAAGCATGTGTGACGCAACACACAACAACCCTAAGCAAAGGATACTACGTTCTTTTGCGCCACTAAAGCTTACTCCCCACCCAAGCAAAGAATGTTCCACATGAAAAGGTTTTCAATTTGCTCTCGACGATATATCCCCCGTATCCAAGGGGAACGATATATATGTTTTCCTCTAGCGTGCATTAGCTCTACTACGATGCAGCGATCGCGTCCCCCATATGGCATTCGCCTAACGCGCCACCAGGACCACACGCTCGGGGAAGTGCCCTTTAAAGCGCGACCCCTAACAACGGACCGCGAAGTTGTTCAGCGAAGCGTATCCTGGGTTGGGTGCGCAGCTGGCCGTGCCTTACTGTGTTGCGGGAAAAGAGTGGGACCCCTGGTCGCAGTACAGAAAGGATACAGCGACACAGACAGGCGTTCGGGGGAGTCTGTTTGATCGATACGGTTCCGTTCGACAGTCGCCTAGTGTTTTAACGTGTTTTCTTTACTGTGCGCTCTGTCTGCTTTCTAACAAAGTCCGTTGCCACCACCATGCACCGGTCGTCCTTAGCAGCATATTGCAGTCCTTAGTAGCCAGGTTTGATCGCTAGGCGTCAGTAGCCGTCCTGGGCTTGGTGCATTCGTTTCTGTTTCCTGACGACCGACCGACCGGCGTTTGCTGTTTTGTTTTTCGCTAATTGTGCTTATCAACAATATATACAATCGTAGCAATACACCGTGCGTGTTTCCCCGTGTCCTTCCATCGGCAAAGTGCGTTAGTGTGTGGAGGTGTGTGAGGTGTATAGCGTAATGTTTAATCTACCGGAAGATTTAAATTGTCCCGTCTTTGGACTGTTGTTGTTTTCCGGCGATTGTGATGTGTTGTTTCTATCCATATGGGAAAATAAGAGAATTGGAGAGGACGAGGATGTGAAAATATAACATTCATTTCCGAGCCTTGTGCTGGACAAAAACAAATCAGCAATTTCTTAGAACCAATAGTACAATCAAACAGCTATTTCAGAATTGTCATGCAATACAAAATCGTATGTTTACAATTCAATTAATTATTCTATGTTCCATGCAAAGCCATTCTGCCATAGCTCAAGTTGACATTAGTTCATAAAGCTCTCAATAGATGGCGTACATAGTAGGATAGTTAAACCTACGCTTAGGCCGTTAATAACAACGAAAACCAAACGAATTCAAAGCAGTTTTCTTTTCATTTCAGGATTTTTTCCTTCAGTCTGGGAGCATAATTTTCCTATTCATCTCAAGAGAGAGAAAGAGAACATTAAGCATCGAAACAAACAAAGAAACAAACCTACAAAACTTATCATTCAAGCTAGAGTAATTTCGCTCGTCAAACGAAGCTAGTAACAATTACCATAAAAGCATCAGTACCATTTCACTCTCCAAAAACTCCAGTGATATCTGTGCCGCCCAGACATTCTTGAACAACATTTCATATCAACGCTTAACCCCGTTATCATCAACGACAAACTTTGAGCTGTCGCATGTTATAGAGCGAGCGACCAGGCAGGTCCTGACACACTTTACAGGGAAGATTAACAGATAAACTATTTAACCGGCTGCTCTCCTAGTGCCCGAGAGTACTATTTATGCACAACAGAACGCGCATTGATATTTTAACACCGTAAAACATGGCGACACGTTTAGCAGCGCAGCGAAACTTTATTGCCGTGATTCCCGCCGTGAGCGGTGGGTCTGCTTCCGTAACAGTCGAGCCTGCTGGCGAAGCAGGAACCACAGCAGTACAGAAACCCGTCACTGAACCCGCTGAGACCGAAGGCACAGCGAACGGTACTAGTCAAACCACGGCCGAGGTAGTAACGGTCAGTGTGGCAAGCTCGTCCCCAACCGTGATGGCTACCCGCCCTGGCGCAAATTCGACACAGCTACCCACAATCACCATCGCCGGTGGTGGGCTGAAAAATGGAAACGCGAAAGGATCGCTCGTGCCGACTGCCCTGCTGGCAAACAATTCCAACATCATGAACATCCTGAGTAACGCGAATGGACTGTCGTTGCAACAAATCATTCAGCAGGTTCGTTAAGGCGTTAAGTAAAATTGTCAACCTGCTCGTCGCTACCCAAATTACTAATGAATATGTTGTGCCTCTTTTTAGAAGAAAATTGTGATAAACACAAACGGTACGCTGATCGACCTAGTACAGTTGAATGACGATAATGAAAGTGTCGAGATCAAGGCCGATGGTGAGAAGCTGCTGGACAGTTCGACTGCAAACGAAGGCGTGGAAAGTGGTAGCTCTGGTTCGGAAGCCACTGCAGACGAGACGCCACAGGTGGCCGTCGTGCAGAGTCCGGGCGGTGGTACGCCTCAATACATAACCGTAACAGGTAAGTGGTACTGCAGCTTTTTTCTAATCTTTGTTAGTTTGTCTTAACTTACCTATAAATGGTACACTACATTAATTCTTGTCAATGTTGTTGACACCTTATTGTTATTAAAAACGAAATGATGAAATTTTGTTTGGATTCATTTAGTCATTCTTAAGCTTTTTGCATCTTTTTGAATATTGAATATTGAATTTTCTGTTTATACGTTTATTTATCTACGTAAGCATTACGGCGGTCTTTAAAAAAATGTAACGAGAAAATGTATTTCTCCTCTTTGTGTATGTACATTGTCCTACTTTTTATATATTCCGGAGTATAATACCGCATATCTCCGGAGACCACCTGCATATCTATTATAACATATTTTGGTTTATTCAACTGTGAGATTTAATTACCTCAACACATTTTTTGTAATTATATTTCTGCAAAAAATTTACGCATCCAAACTTCTCAAAAAAAAATCAATGAACTGAACTGTAGGCAAAAGAGGATTACGATTATGTGAAGTTTCCATGTCTCTAGATGGACTCATTGTTCCCATCTTAGCGGAATACGATAGCGTAAAAGGCCGTTCTTTGAATAGTGTGAAAGCAAAATTGATAGTCCTAAATTCTGTTTTGACGCTGTTCAACAAATTAATCGTGTAAAATGTTACAAATTCATTCGAGCATATCCATTATCGACGATTTGGCGAACACTTCGATATTTGAAAATGCTGACGTATCCAATTTTCACTACGGAGCATTATCCGCAGACGCAGATGATACGACGCACTGCTTTGTTTGCGCGCGCGTGACATATTCGGGTGTTGTGTTTACCATGGACGGGGCTTACTTTATGAAGAAAGTTGATTAGGGCGCACGCACGACAAGCTTTAAGGTCACTGATCCAAAAGGGATAAAAAGGCTCCCCCAAATGGGGGCCAATGCGTCCGATGGCGAAAATGTAACGCTCGGAAATATGTTTCCTTTCGTCAATTGCCACACTGCGTGACGACACGTGCGTTTTAGACGTTGCGAAGCGCTACGTGTAGGCTTATTTGCGTTCCCAGAATCAAAGGGCATTGATCATCGGCACATCTTCGTTCTCCACGGTTGGCTACCGCTCGCAGTAGAGCATAGGCCGTGCATGCAACATACGCACACCTACCTGCTGGCTCGTAAGTGGATGGATACACGTGAGGAATTCTGGCACCATCGGTGCGTAAATCGTTCTCGGAAACATGGTAGGAGCGCCGCGGGCGTAAGAAAATTTGCAGACAAAATCGACAAATAAATTTCGCATATAAAGTGAACAGGCAGGGGTCTCCCCATCGAACGAGTTGGGGGAGGGGGGTCCCCTAAAGTATCTAGGGGATACACCATTACACGTTTTGGTTCTATGATCCAATTTCCCTCAATGGCTACGTATTGACACTTTTTGACATTTGAATTGCTTACAATCGTATTCCAATTTTCTTGTTTAGAGTCATTGTACCATTAGCATGTGCGAGCATTTCCTTGAAAAGCATAATCATGTCAATTATCCGGCAAAAAACATACAGCATACGCTTCCTCGAAAGCATTCCCCCGGCTGTGATAATAGAAAATTTGTGGATTTTGATTTGTTTGTTTATAGTTTGCTTGTTTTTTTTTTCTTCCGTTTGACCGTCTTTGGCTTCTCTGGTCTCATGTCTCATTATTCTCGCAAACGTTCCCTCGTTGTGGCTGCTTCTGGTATTATCATCGTGTGATGTTCTTGTCGCAAACCTTCCCCCACATACTGTCGCCCTAAACATGACCTTCTCCTTTCCTGAGCACATTCACGTCAAATCAGTGTTGATAAACAACTCATCTTTTGATCTATTATTATCTCGATTTCATTTCACCGCTTTTTGTCGTGCTTCCGTGGGCCCTTCGCTTCAACCCCGCATTTATCGAGGGGTCATAGTGCGGGTAGCTTAATTAAACGTATCCTTTTTTATAATAGCAAGATCCGTGTGGCTACGGCGGCTGCTTCATGTACGCCCTTCATCGCCGACAAACTTGTCAAAATATACGTCAAAATACGTGTAATCAGACACGCTCTGTGCAACTGCGAAAAATCCGTGCCCGTTGTAACCTTGAGTAAGGGTCGGTGGTGGTTACCGTTTACCGCTGCTTGCATGCACTGTTTCGGAACCTAGGGAAGGGGAACTTAGCACTGGCACAATTAAATGTATCACTTTTAGCCTGCGTATGCTGCGACGGGCGGTGACGGTGGTGGAACCAGCCTAATCCTACCTTCTGCTGTTCATCACTCATTATCTCGTCAAGTGGGTTCGGCACTGTTCCGCCTGTCTGGAAGGAAAGTGCGCACTGGTCGCGGGGGAAGCAATCGAAGGATGCGCTAAAGAAAGTAAGGATCACAAATTAACAGCCAACCGTATTCCGTTCGAGTGAGCGAATCGTGGCAGGCCATCACCAAACCACCCTCCTCCCACGGTAAGATTATCAACAACGGTGGCAGTGCCGGCTGTTTACGGGCCTGATTATAGGTGGGCCACCAGTTGGCTGGGGTGGTAATTGGGGTGAAATTGATACGGTTTCACCTTCCGGTAGCGGCGTGGCAAAAGACGGGAGCGCTTCCACTTTGTGTCACTCCGATCTATTCTGAGTGGCTTTCTCAATTTTCCTCTTTCCCAGCAGCCAACATTACAAACCAACTCCGGTGGCTGGCGGCAAGAATGTCTAAAGGACTAAACCGCCAGCACACCGTGTTCGGCTGAGTGGGAAGGACGAGTTTTCTTCATTTTCATCACGATGAAGAAGCATATACCCGCAACATCAGCGAAAGCATAGAGAGAGAGAGAGAGAGAGAGGGGGAGAAAGAGAGAGAGAGAGAGAGAGAGAGAGAGGGAGACAGAGAAAGAGAGAGGGAGAGAGAGAATGAAAACACCGTGTCTATATCCAACTGAATTCGATGCGATCACCCCTCCTGCGCGCCATCAGTGCGTCCAGAAGCTGGGCTGGAGAAAAACATTGCGCCCTTCACACCGTGGCCCCTCGTCCTACCGTGCGCGCTGCGTGTTTTGTAGATCATCGATGCGATAGCGAGACATCAAGCCATATGATAAGGAAGGATAGGGCGAAACGCTTTCACCGGAAGGCGAGCATTTGGAGAGAAATCTCGAACTAATTAAAACTCTTAACTAGCGAGATATCTCGAACGCGTAAAGCGACATTCACGCTAAGCAGCATCGATGTAAAGTTTTATCTTCTTGATCTAAATTTATTTGCCCGACCCGACGTTTGGGAGTGGTCTGTGGTGCAGAAGTTGGAACAAGAACAAAATTTCCAGGATGAGGAATCGTCGGGGTTTGTGTCTGCGTGTTTTCTTTTTTTTTCTGCTCAGTTGGGAGAGTTTGTGGCTTGCCGGTTCGTAATAATAAAGCGCGCAAGCGTGTCGTATTAGCGAGCGGTGGAAATTAGTTTTGCTCAAATTATTGAGCGCCAATTTTTGTTTCGTACTCATCCACAGCTAGTGGTGTTTCACGTGTCTTAGAACCGCCCCAACTTCGCACTTCATGAGTACTTGGTATCTTTAAATGGTCACGCAAGTTGTTCAGGCGATGCTCGTACCGCGGGATTAGAATTGTAACACAAATTAGCGGTTTAAAATACACCTGAGCAGTTTTACTTTTAGTTCTACTCCGCCAAGTTTACTGCTTCACGGTAGCTGCGATACATTACACAATAGAATGCAAGTTTTAAACTGTTTTCCGTTGCCAGGCATGATATTTCACGCCTGGATAGTGAACATGCGAGTATTCCTATTATCTGGTTTTGATGTGAATTTGAAATATTGCCCAAGTACGTTGAACGGCTAACAAAAACAATGAAACCTTTATTTCTAACTGACGTATCATACAACCCTTTCAAGAGACAAGAGTTCCACGTTCCTTCAGATTTATCCGAACGTATTCAGCTACAACCTTCATTGTGTAAGGCTTGTGTGGACATGAGAATCAGATCACTGATGTGTTTATCATCTAAAACGTTTGCTATCCTTTTCTATCCCTATACTGCACACTAGTAAAATAAGCAACAAAAAAAGAAATTCCAAAGGCTTTCCGATTTGTGCTAGGTTCGAGAGCTGCGTCCCGAGACCCCAGACAAGAGAAAGTGTGTGTGTGTGTATTGGGATGTGATGTTGCAGTTTAGGAAGGATGCGTATAGGGACAGAAGCAATGTGCGCACTACATTCGAAGCGAGCACACTGCAGCATCGAGGTGTAGTGAAGCGAATGTAATCCTGAAATAATTAGTCTTGATTGGAAGAATTATCCCTCCGCGCGCTCGGCGGGACTTCGCCAGAGTCCTTCGTGCGGATCGTGCGCGGATGCACATGGCTATGGTCCGCACGCAAAAAGATATAACCCCGGGTGTGTAAAGGTGCAAGGCACGAGAGGCACGGTACGCAAGGGGTGCAGGTCATCACTTTCAGGCGCGCACTTAATAATGGGAGGATTAACAACAACTCGAAAATTATATCGACCCCAGCTATATCGTGCGGGATCGCTCTTGACTCGCTGAAGTTGAATTGATTTTTTACCTTTGATAACTGTTGTGTGTGGCCGCTGCTGCTGCCATCACGTCCCGTTTCGGTGTCGTCCGTGTGTGATGTGCACGGCTGGTGGCCGGTGGTAAACAGAAGCCGTGAGGAGGAAGAGATGAAACCCATCAGCTCGTAACATATGCTCTGGATGCTGAAGCTGTTGGGCAACATTTGCGCATCAATTAATTAGGATTACGCAGCGGGTAAAACAGCCAGTGTTGCGCATACGCTTCTTACCTGCTATCTGTCGCACAAAAAAGGGGTTCTGAGGGTGATGCGAATGGTACAAATGAGCAGATAAAAATAATAACAATAAACACAAAAACATGAGAGTAAGAGGGTTGAAAAGTATGTGAATATGTGTGTGTGTGTGTGTGTTTCGGGCGTTCGGGGCGGTGGAACTGTTTGGCGAGGGAGTTTCGTCGCCACCTGTACTGCTGGGACGGGCGTATATTCGTCGCATTGTCGGCTCGGGTTATGCAACACGTGCCTTGCGAGAGGCTGTGCTGGATGCTGACACGTGCATGCAACGAGTAATTGATACACACCCTCTCAGGTGGATCATCGTGTTTTCGACCAGTTTGGAAAGATGGTTATCGCCGAACCGCTAGCCAGGAGCATGAACTAACACATGATTCTCGCCCCTCCCTCGCTAGTGACCTCATAAAATGATTGATTTAATTGTTCGCTGTAATCTACAGTTGCGCTATAACAACAACCTCGTTCCTATTTTTCAGCGGGAGTTGCACGATTTACTGTTCTCCTCAAAATTTATAGTCCATCGTGGGTTTTTGTTGCAATATCGTCGGATGCTTCACTCCTTTTTTAATGCTATCTTTGGATGGCGCGCAACAGGTGTACCATTTCCCATCGCTAAATAGGGATCGATATCTGAGCCGATCAGGTTCGTCCGGTTGCTATTCACTGTGCGCTGATTGTTATCGTTAAGTTTTAAAGCAGCAGTGATGAAATGCATCGATCGAGATCGATTCGGAACAATGAGTTAAAGAAAAGAAGGGCTTTGAATAACCCGGCCGCGGAGGAAACACATAATCTGGTTCAATTGTTCTGCTGACACCTGATGAAGTTCACAGCCAGTTTTCATTGTACAGTTTATCATGGTCATAATAGGTGGATATTTGGTAGTATATTTATATTATGCTTATAAGTGATATGTTCGAAACAATAAGTCATTAATAGATATGTCATTTACTTATACATACTCTATTGAATATCACATAAACGCAAAATATTCTAATTGCTCTATTTTTTTATATAAAACATTCCCATTGAGATGTATTCTTTAACATATAACAATTTGAATTTGTTAAAACTTTATAATACATTTAGTTAATTTAGTGAAGTAGTAAGAGAAGCAGTCTTGCTACATTTTCTTCTCTTTTTGCTTTTTTCTCACACCCTATCTGGAGGTTGGTTTTGTAGTTTCACAACTTTGCCGAATAATGCCAAACCTCCAAACCGCTGCCCCAAAGATCAAGACCATGAGTTTCTAAAATGAATCGTCCATCGCTCCCCGGTATGCATATATGTGTATCAAAAATAGTTTCATAATTGCATTCCGCTATTAAAATGAAACATTTCACCCGTAATATACAGGCCAACCTCACGAGCTCGGCAACAACCTCTTGCCCCCTGCATTCTTGACAAGTCGCTGCTTACTACTTGACCAAAATACCCGTATTTTCTAAGGGCGAACAGTGACTGTTACTTGCTTGATTCGGCCCAAGTGGTAGAAAAACTATGTGCGTTGTAAGCATCATGTCCGTTCGTGGCGCATCGTTTCCAAACAAGTGGAGGTACACTTCAAAACAAGTGAGGTTTGTTTTGATGTGCATGCGTTCCCACCCACTTGTTTAGCGGCAAGCTGTGCCACAATAACTTGTGAACAATCGGGAAATGAAATCTTTACAATATCACCCAACAACCTCCGGCAGCGACGGTGCGACGAACTCTCGCTCTTTCGCACTGTTTAAGGTAGCTTTTTTCCTACCAAACACCCCAGGTGTGCGCCGCCGTTGAGAGCTGCTACATTTCCCGATCGATTTACGTTAGCTCGCATAGCTTCTACAATTTGCGTGAAGCTAGACTGATGTCAAGACTGAGTTGCACTGTCCAAGCAAAGAGCAAACCGGCGCAAGAGATGACGGCCATCATCCTGTTATTGCCGGATGTCGATGCTCTCTGCCTCATGGGATGTCTAGCGAGCATGCGCTTGCATGTGCTTGGTGGCCGTGGGATAACATCCGCTTCTCTCGCTCGCTCCTCTTCATTTTTCGTGCCTTCCTGCTCATGTACACTCCGTTTTGGCCAGGATGTTACGGGGCGGAGCCTAACCAGATCATGAGCATGCTGCATGCTGTGTGTGTGCGTGTAGGGATGCTTCGAGTATCAGGACATCTACCTCCGTGATACGCCCATTTACATCACCAGTGTGCGGTGTAAAGTTTTTAGCATAACTTTTCACGATGGAAAGAATATTTCCCGTACATGGCCTGTGTGCACCGTGGTGCACCTCTTGGAAATGATCTCTCAAGGTCGTTAAAAATTGAAATCTTGGTCTAGGCTCCAAGTCATCACAACATATCCAGGGTAGCCTGAAGGTGTGAAATCAATCATACAACAATTAACCGTATACTGTTTCATGATTTTTTATACTTCCGAGTATTAGGTCAAAACACGTTTAATCGTTGCACCGGCGGTTTCCTTGGGACGTGCGGGCTTTCTTGAAAATGAATATAGCTGATTTGGAAAATTGGCTACAGTCTGACTTATCGGCGTTTGCCTAGGCGCTATACTATGGCCACACCTACCCGGCATGTCCTTTCGTCTTGATGAATTTAATGGTTCGTGTTGAAGCTAAAGTACTAATTTCATGATATTGTTGATGTTGATGTAGAAACTACAATATTATCCAGATTTTTATTTATTGACACAATATCCGGACTGTGCAGAAGAACAAAGTGAAAATTCATGGATGTTGTTTGATAGTGTAACGTCCTCTCCAAATGTTCACCATGTCACAATATTCTGCTTTGTTGCAACAGTTTGGACAAATAGAAAACCAACCGAACTTGTTTATGGTCTTTTCGGATTGGCTTTGGTGCAAGGGAAATCACAGGAAGAAAGGATCCGGAGAATGAGAAAGGAAGGAGTAAAATTACTCCTAAAATACCGTGCCAGAGCAGGAACGCATGCACCATGTGTACGGGGAAAATGTTGATGGCAACGTAGCGAGAGAGGGATAATCGATTGAGTAACGGAGAGCGAACACATCCACTGGCTGTGGAAGCTGCGTGAAGCGCGGAGGCGTGCGTGGGGCGGTGGCCTGAGATCGGAAGGAGGAAGGGAGTTTGTGCCGGAAAAGTCCAGGCGTGTGCGGTGCACCAGGGGATAGATTTCGGTATCGAATTCAGTTCATTCTACACCGTCGCGTCGTCGTGGACCCGTTGCTAAGCGTCTGCCGCTATCGTCAGCGTGGAAACGTACGCCAGCGGGCGCATTCCAGCAGCCACAACAGCGAATGCAGTGATTCAAGCCAAACAGCTGCCACCGCCAGTGTGTTGATTTCGTGAATTCGGTGAATCTTGTCTTGCCGGGAGTTTCTGCCGTTTTTCGGGGACGGAGCAATCGTTGGCGACAGTTCTGTTTTCCTTTGCTTTGCTGCAGTATTTGTGAGCATAGTGTGGATATTTTATGTGAGAGTATATAGAAATTCTTATGATTTTCATAAAAAAAACGATTAGCTCGACTTGTTGGAGGATTTTCAAATGCATGCCGATTATTAACACCAAAATTCATCGATGCAGTCCAGCTCTCCAGCAAAATACGCACAGCATAGATCAAAAGATAACATTTCGATAGATTTTGCATCAAGTTGATTTTATGAACAGATTTGTTGTTTAGAGTTTCGTATATCTTTACCCGGCAAGACGTGACGACGAACCAGTACACATCGAATCAGGAAATTCACTTTCACTTTCACGGTTCCAACAAATTCAATGAACGATGTGGGGGGACGGGTCAGGATCACCGCCGGATTCGAGTTATCAATGATATGATGGCTGATAGAGTGCAATAGATAAAGTCTACGCTATCGTAAACAGAGCGAGTGAATGTGAGGCCAGATAATATAGAGCGAGAGAGCGATACATCGAGAGAAGCGAGAGAAGCGAGAGAGAAAGAGAGAAATATCGCAGTGTTTGAGAATGAGCTGGTCCTGAAGATTCCATCCCGTCGTAGCCGCACAGCGGTATGCCCCAAAAGCGTGCCGATTTCATTCAGTATCGATTTTGTTCGATTGCTCGTTCGAGAGACGCTGTGCAGCTCTACGCTTCCACTCCGGACCCAATCTTCAATCCAATCGGCATCCATCCACACTCGCTGGCACTGGCCCAGTCCTATCGGTCCCCATTCCGCTGTGCATACGAAATCAGGCCACTTGGAAGGATCGAACCCCGTCTTGAGTGGCTCGGGCAACACAGCCGTAGTGATGGTGATGGTGTAACCTACATTCGGCAGGATCCCATGGTAACTTCCTACGAGACGACGCTAGGCTCGATCAGACGCCTAGAGTCCTTGCAGCTAGGATTACGGAACCATTCAGACAGGCTGCCGAGTGCATCACTGCAATCGCTTGAAGTCGGCGCCTGTACGGGGAAGGCAGGCGAGTAGCGTGAAACATGGGGGCCCATGGTCGTCCTTGAGACAAGTACCTTATCACCAACCTGCTGACCCTTCCGCGTACTGTTGTGATATGTAATTCAATGATTGAACTTTACGTTAACCGACGGCCAGAAGTCAACCAGCTGTTGATCGATCAACGGTAGATAGTTAATCCGTTGGGTGGCTTATTTCTCTCATAGTTCAGTGTGTTGGTCTGTTGGCGTGTGTGAGTGTGTACATTTGTGTCCAGTGCGTATTTGAGAGATTGCAAGAACTGTGATTCAACGCTATTGTATGTTGAGGTTTCGAAAGCAAACAAACGATAGCAGCATAATACAACGAAAGCCATATACGGATGTAAACCCGACAAGTTGAATGTTTGCCGAAGTGTGTACTGCTTGGTATCTTACGCAGCAAAACTAGGCTTGGAGTGTGCCGACAAACCAATTCCGACGCAATGATGTACAACAGGCGTTGCAACAATATGTCCTATTGTGGGAAATCCTACTCGCTGCACAACTCATGTAATGTATAATTTAATGTTTCTTTGATGTTTCTTTAATGTTTCTTAATTTAATGTTTCGTGTTGTTTCCTGTTTCTTTTTATACATGTGTCATTGGACGTATCTCTTTCTTGTTATTTTGTCAAAATCATGATACGATCTATTTAAATCTGCTTTTTCTACGCAATACCCATAGGCTATGTCTAATTATCCAATCCTGATTCAATTCTTTCTTCAATTCTTTTTCTTGATTCAATTCTGTCAGTCATTGGGGTGTTTTACGATGTAAACAAATGTTGTTTACAAATGTGTATTATTGAATTTATTTGCTAGTGTCTAAATATTTGGTCAAGAAAAATGTATTAGGTTGTTTAAAAACGTAGTAGGGTAAGTGTACCAAGTATGGCTGTAATATGTCATCAAGATACCGATTTTACGCCTGTAAAAATAAGTATTGGATAAAATTTCAAACTTCTTTATGTTTTTATGTAGCCTACAATGTGTAGAACACGAGAGTATTTTTTATTTTGACTCAATGTTTAGCGAAGCAATAGACAATTTCGAATAAAAATTGCATCTCAAGTTACCAATTATGGCTATAGTGTTCCT
>KI919477.1:42221-54223 GCA_000473525.2 Anopheles melas | reverse complement strand
ATATTATACACCGTTTTTGATGCATATTTGTTTACCACCACTATAGGAACACAATACGACGACTATAAGAACCATACCACCATTATAGGTACAATGAAGCAGTCACAAAAATATGATTTTTTTCGTAAATTTGATATATTTCATGGTAAAAATGGTTGTGATTGCGAAGATAAAACATATTCCTATTGCTATGTGGTAAAATATTCAGAAATTGTCCTTCCTGACACTTTAAATCCATTAAAACACATCGGTACCAGTACAAATTGCACCACTATTGGTACATTTACCCTATATATTGGCTGTGGTGAGAATAAGGCTTTACAATCAAACTATATCAATAGTATTTCATGCTGTGTTATTAGTATCTGCGTGCTATTTTTGAAAGCAAAATAGATTAAAGGCTCTTAAATCAATACAATACATCAAATATGAACGTTGAATTCTATTCTATGTCTAAATCTAACATAGGAATAGCTAACTATTGCTCATGATATGTGAGTTTGTTTGCATGTTGTACTGTAAACATTCACTTCACTATTGTCAAAGTTGGCTCAAAATATTTTATTAATAACTTTTCTTTGCTGATGACAAAAGATTACGTTTAGATAGAATAAAATGCTAGAATTCGCCTATCCTCATAGAAACCTCTTTATCGGCTCCCCATTCTAATCCATAGCATAATTCTTTTACTGAACAAGTAATGTATACAAACAACATACCTTAATAAAAAAAGCGAAGAGACAGAAAAAATTTGGTTTACGGTAGTTTTAAAGCGTTATTTAAATAATTTCATCCTGTCAGCCTATTCAAAGCCTATGATATAATTAATAATTTAAAAATCCGTTGTTTCACTGTACTCTTCTCAATTGCGCTTACTTTGAACACTTTTCAAGAATTCACGCATTCAAAGATAGAGCTTCTTTCTCTTGTGTAGACAATCCTTTTAGACTACGATATTTCTAGTGTATATCACTTCTTATTCTTACTGCATCAAACTTACTACTAATCGAAAATAATTTCTACGGAAATTGAACTGAAAACTTGTGATCACCTTACCATTTCATATAATTTGGATTCTTAAGCTCATTCAAACGAGTAGATACAATCTACCTTTCCTTTGTGCCTTATAACCTTAATATCAATTTACTCTGGCAAATACCTTGTTTCTATTCTTTTTTTATAATTTCTATGAAATTTCACTGAAACAATACTATTCGCCGAAATTTTCAGCCAAGAACCTGGAAGAAAAACATGCTCAACGATTCTCTGTTGTTGTGTTGTTGAAGGATCTCAGTTTAAAACAGGAGCAGCTTTTCCTTATCCTGATCCCTGGGAAAGGTAAAACACACATTTCAATTTATCTAGCATGTTTTTACAAAATTAATTTTCTCGAAGCAAATCAAACGCCTTTCCTGTTTCAAGTACTATTCCCCAGAGCTCCCTCGTTGCCACTGAACACTGAACCACTGAACGTGAGCAACGTACTTTCATCCTTCCGGGAAGAAGCTTTTCTCCAGTTAGAAGCAACAAGGCAAAACACCAGTATTCAACTGACAGACACACAACAGTCAAAATTTCATCAAATGTTGCATTCCGCAAAACGGTTATGAATATGCCCACCGGTACCGCCGGTTGGCCTGTTTGCATAACCTTCCTCTCCATACTCCAAAATTAGATGCTCACACTCCAAATAGTACTTCAAGCCGCTTTCATCTACTACCAGGAAGGCTGAAAGCTGCCACCTTCCAGCGGGTGGTAAAGATGCGGAACCCGAACCCACGTCCAAAGTTGCAAATGGATCTCCATTCAACGCAACCATGCCACGAAATGGTTCACGGCGCACGCAAATATCGCGGCCGCAAATGGCTATGTACGCGTCACTTTCAGTTTTCCTAGCCCCCGCCAGAATCCACTCCGGGAAGAATACGCCGCAAACGCGGTGGACGCGTTAAGGAAGTCGTTCGAAATCACACATCAGATCGACGGCGGTGCAGATGGCTCCAGCACCCCTCGCAGATGAAAAAAGGAAGTGGAGCATAATAATTTCATTTTATTTAATTTCCATCATGCAATTAAGAGTGCATCGGTGCCTACGAGGCTGGGGGGGGCAGTAGAGTGCACTGGATGCCCTTATGCGCTCGGCGACGACGACGATGGGGGCACGCCGCAATTGTATGCAAAAAATACACCCCACCCACCAGCTCGGCGCGAGGTTTCGGTGTGCGCCCACCAAGCGAAACGTGCACACCACCGTCTCGGCGAAAGGAAAAGTGAACGTGTTACATTTATTATCTCGCGCACACGCGCACCGTGGGTTTGAAGTGCGAGCCGCCGGTGGATGGGTGGCTCGTTTCGCAGGCACGACACGCCGGAGCCCCGGGAGATAAAGCAAAGCCGTACGCCCGAACCGGACGTCTTGCAAGCGATACCACACAATTACATTGCCCACCTCGGCCGGGGAAAAAACAATCGCAAAACGCGCACCTTGGCAAAGGCCAGATTGCTGCAGCAGCAAAGCCCTTCATCGCGAGGCTACTCAGTTTGCCATCCGCAGAGGGAAACCATCTCAGCACATCAAACGAGCACAACGTTCGGTTCGGAAATCAAAGATGCCAGCCCAGAGATTGCATCGTAACGAATGCACCCAGCGCCACTTCGGGCGAGTGAAACGAAAAACCTTTAACGGGTTCAGGTTTTGTGGATCAGGCATAAATCTTGCACCGTGCGTCTGGTTGGTAACAATCACAACCACACACTCGTATGAGTGGCTGACTGCGAGCTAGAACGGTGCAGGTGAATGTAAGAACCTTGGTTTTGCAGTCATGAATAAATTCTGTAGCACCCGTTCGAAAAACCGGGCGTCTTGGAGTCAGGGACGGCCGGGCACGGTAATCTAAAGTCATAGGCGGGCTGGCAATTGAGTTGCGTCTGCGGTGAGGGTCAAGTCTTTCCAATTTTGCTGCAAGCAAGGATCCGGTAGCTCGAAAACGATGTAAAGTTCGGTGAATAAACGAACCGCTGCTATAAAACACTGCTGGGTGGATAGAATTTTAACAACAATAAATGATTAAAATGCAATCAATGAAAGGAATGGAAAGCTCTAGCATTAGGTTTAGTTGTAAAACAACATGGCAGGAATAGTAAAGTAAACAAGTGGTTGTATACATTCACCTGCAGATTTCAATGTTTTGCCGTAAGCAGGATAACTGTTATGAAAGTTTGATGAAATATTAATTCTAGGCATGAGTTAAAAACAAGTCAAGCATGAATATAGTCAACACAGACATTACTCACATCAAATGACCTAGTAATTATCTTTTTATGGTTTTGAATAAATAACAGCCTAATTTAAGCTATATTTGACAAATTAAACCTAATGACTAAATTTGTAGAGGGAATAATTTGGTATTTAAATGTTGCCATTTTGCTTTTACCAGCTTCAAATGTTACCAGATGGATCGCAGATGCTTAACTAATGGATAGAATTATCGATTTTTCTATAAAACGGTCTATTCAACAGGCTGTTGTTTCGATTCCATCTAGACGATGATGCGAAACTTTATGTTTAAATAGGAAGCATCTTAATTTTCACAATTGATGAGTGTAGAATGGAACAAATTATTCTCTTTCTTTTAATATAACATATGTTAGAGAGGATATGACGATTATACAATGCATATCATAGGTATAAGAATAATCGATGTCTGAGATGTACTTCAAATCCTGAAGAGCTAATTACAAGTTAGTATGTTTTACGTGAAATTACATGCATATAAATGAAATATTTCATCCGTCATTGCATGTCTTAATACAAGAAACAGAAAAAATATAACGTTCAATGTACATAATTCCCCTCAAACGATTTATCCAATATCACACTTGCGTAATACCTTCACATTCCTACTGTGCTTCTTCTAACAAAACCCACTTCCCCAATTCTTCATTTAATGCATCCCGAGCACACCTCGCCTTTTACGTAAGCCGTCGAATGCATCCGGTAGGATCCCGCTGTCTCTAATTGCTCGCATTACACACCCAGCAGTCCCGTACGGTTCTTTCCCCTCGGAAAAAGCTTCCAAAAGCGGACCAACCGGAGATGCGTTTCGGAAGATGTTCCCCGATTGCGGCTTGGCCGAAAGGTGGCAAAACCAATTACCATCTAATGTCTAAATTATTCCACCCTTTTGTTTGCTGCGTCTGCGCTCAAACGGAAAATCATAATTCCCACTGCAAACAAACTGCACGCGAAGGGCAGGGCGGGAAACACTGTCCGCACGTGGAATGTTGCGGAGATGCTCAACGTCTCTCCAGCCTTTACAGCATCAACCGATGCGACACGGCTAGAACTCCCCGTCTTTCTATGTCGCCACAGCGGACAAAAGTCAACGACCGTGGGCACAATTTTCCAGCCAGCTTCGTCAGCCATGCCGACGGCTGGCAAGATGAATGCACCGAGTGAAGCCACACTTCCGTCCGGTTAACGGGTGTGGCAATGATCGACGCCGGTTCGACAACCGTCTCTACACCAGTGGCTCTACACATTGGATGGGACATTTTTTCTCTCTATTTTCTCACCAAACAGTGAAATTGAAAAAAAAGGTACGATCGTTAGGTGTATTAACACAACGGCATAGTTTACAGCGAACAAACATACGTACGTACATGCGGTGTACATTACGAGTGGCTGGTATTTACACGCCCTGACATTCCAACGTTCTCGGCCAGGATGTTTTTTCATCGCTCAAGTCGTTCTTTATTTGTCCTCCGGCCATTCAGATGCCTTCATTTTCCATCTTTCACCAGTGCAAAGAAACATTGCATTAGGCCTTATTAATCACTTCCCGCGCTCTGAAAGCATTCCACTCAATTCAATGTACGTAGCAACCCTGAAAAGGACGAGTCGCTGCAACGCGGGACACAGGGACACACAACACACTTACCGTCTGTCTCGCCGGTGTTCTATTTCAAATTGTCATTTGTCAATTGGCTTAGCGTGAGGCTAGCTGGCAGGGATGCTACTGTCACACAAAAGCCTTGTATGTCCGCTCCTTGGTCGGTATTTCATACATCCTTGAGCATTCCGAGCAGCTTAATTGTTCTCGCTGAAAGGACGGAGCGGCAGCAACATTCTTCCATTTCCCGCTTCTCCGTGCAGGAAGATAATTGTTGTAGTGCTGTATGCCAACGCTAAGGAAGTCATTTGTGTTGCCAGAATTAACTCAATGCCCGGCTGCAAGGGAAAGTGAGAATCCAACTAGTGAGAAACTACTGTTCCGGTGCCTGATGGTTAGGTAGCATCGCGCAAGGCACGGGGACGCCAGGCACCTTTGCAAGATAATTGAAGGATTATGCTCTCTTAGCTTATCACTTATTTAAGCCCGCCGACCAGCCCCATTTACTGGTGGAATGGTATCTATGTACTCCCCGCCAACCAGCAGCTACGGTCTGGGAAGACCGCTTTTCACAGTCACTCCGGGCCGGCTTTCACAAACAGTCGCTAATTAATAATGCACAGCTCGCCACATATCGCCGAGCATCGTTCGTCGCCGTCGGTGGATCGCTTAGCTGATGCATCGCGGTAAAACATTTGCACTTCTCCAACAGAACAAGGTTCTTCTGATTCTACTGTGTGAGTGTGTCTGAGTGCTGTATCAAGATAGCATAACGACGGGAGGAGAGACAAAGATAAGCTTAAGTCCCAGTGGCTTGTTCGGATGCTGAACACTTCGAACGGAAATGGTAAAATTGCATCCAACCATGCGAGCCAGCTACGCACATAGCAGCGAAGAAAAACGTACGAAACAAATGTGCCCTAGCCTTGAATGCTAGATGAAGCGAAAGCGTATGTCTGTTTTTATGTTTATGCTCGAAAACTACACTAACCAACTCCGGAGGCCTCCACTGGTGGTCACTATTTCCTTGCCCACAGGGGTTTAGCAACGAGTATGGGAGTTTCCGTTCTGTTCTACGGAAAGCATAGCCTCTCTTAAGCTGGTAATTATTATGCTAGGTTTACCAAGTTACTCATGAAGGATCAAGAAGTGACTTTAGATGAGGATTTGTTGCCATTATTCAGCATCTTACCTGAAAAAGAATGAAAGAGAATATTAAATTGTTTGTACCATAAAATGGTTTAAAATATGATTTGTTTAAGACTTACAAGCAATTATAGAAATAAAACATAAGCATTTGTATAAATAAATAAATAAATAAGCAATTAAGCGAGTTAACTCAAGTACAGTGGTCCATTGATTTGATTGGACAGCTTTATTAAATGATCTATGAGATAACTTGTACAGAACGAACAGATCGTTAAATTTATGGTGACAGCCTTGGTTATAGTCTACAATGAAAGATGAAAGATGATTGAAAAATTAAATTATTTTTGCTGTGTTTTTGACCGAAAATTTCAGGTATAAATTTAATCATTTGTATGTAAAACTTGAACTATCACAATAGCAAATCAAGTGCTAAAAATGTAAGTCCACATTACGACTTCTAAGGTACATAGTTCTAAGGGACCATACGTATTCCATCTAATCTTCCTAAATAATGACAAAACAGAGTTGCTGCAATTTTCGTATTTTATGAAGCGTAGTGACACCTGCCTTTAATATTTAACGTACTTGTTCATTCGCTTAATTTTGCAAAAAAAAAACCTGAAAACTGCAGAAAAACCAGCCCGTTTCCTTAATTAACTCAGTTTATCATCGGAAAGGTAAACAAACCGTGTGCAATATATTATCCGATAAAAAAAAATAGGTAAATACATTCTCATTAGCTGTTGCACCCTCCCGTGCAAACAGTGCAACGTGCTGCCAGGCTGCAGCGCTTAAAAACAAACACTTCACTCCAGACTTCAACGCAAGCTCGCCGCGAGTTTTCTCAAAGCCCAAACCACCACCGTCCCGAAAGGGTGCCCGCGATTGCGTTCACTTTCACGAAGCCGGCCCAACTTGGTGCCGCGAC
Organism: Anopheles melas; assembly: GCA_000473525.2. NCBI lineage: Eukaryota > Metazoa > Arthropoda > Insecta > Diptera > Culicidae > Anopheles > Anopheles melas. Next base: position 47,254 of record KI919477.1, on the reverse strand, counting down.
GTGAGCTACGTTTCAAATTAGATCAGAAGATTAATCTGCCACTTAGGTGAAGGAAACCCTAACGAACTCACCAAAGCTCCGGCGATGGAGTGAAGGCAATTCGCCCGCCCCAGCCTACTCTCCCCGGTTGCTGGTATCCGTTCAGCTTATATTTATTTAGTTTAGAGCACTGTTTTCTTTCTTTTCCCGCTTTGCTCTGCTGCTGACTTGGCTGCTAGCTCCTAAACATCCCGTGTCCCCTCGAAATCAGCAGCCGGAAAACATCACCCACCCGACGTCCATTAATAAATCGTTACCCAAGTGCCCGCAAACGATCCTTCCCGTTTCCTTCCCACGGACAACGAGCTCCTGCGATCTCCCACGCGCGGGCAGCATTGCATCCCGTCTGCTCGTTCCCGAACGGCCGATGCCGGAACACGTTCACCGAGAAACACCTCGGAGAGCAGGAGCTACCAAGCCAAAGGCAGCATCAGTACACAATCGCTACACGGACGGAACAGACCAACATCAACATAGCAACATAGCAGCAGCAGCAGCTCATGAAATAATCATTAGCTTCATATCGATCGCGGAGTCCTCAATTTCCCATCATAGCCAAGGGACGGTCTACGACAAGGGCCCGCTCCAAGCCGAGTCGAACAAATCCCGCTCCCAGCGTTGGACGGAGAAAAGCTGGCCACGTTTAGAGCTGTGTGATTTTTTCCTCGAAGTGATTTTACACACACACACACACACACACACACACACCAGTACGTAAGTCGGAAAATCACAGCGTACCCCCGAGGGATGGTCCTTGTTGCGTGTTTCTGCTGACTTTTTAGACCCTAGCAGCTCCGGAACTTGTTTGCCTGCACACCGAAGGCCGTACCGTTCATGGTACGGCCACCAAACGCAAGCAACACGTTCGTGGTCCGTTTGTGTGTGTGTGTGTTTGTTTCTGCATCGAATACAAACCGGATTTTAGCTGCAACTTTTACAACGCACCGAGAGACCATCTTCGTTTTCATCGTGTGGTTGTTGTCGTTTTTTTGCCTAGTCTCATTAAAGCCATCCACCTACGCCATCGAACGCCCTGTAGAGGGCAAAGTTTGCGGTTGCAAGCGGCTTAGTGCATTGCGTACATATCAATTGATTGGAACTTCGTGGGAAAGGTAAGAAACATGTTTGAATGTAACGCTCACAAGATGCTTTAAGTGAACAATGATTGCTACTACTTGGTATAAGTAATAAAGTTCATTAATGTAAGACTAATGACTGTTGATATACGAACAAAAATGTATATTTAAGGTGCTTTGAAGTGCTTCTTTTCTACAAAGACCATCAAAACATACAACTTGCAAAGAAAATCATAAATTTCAAGCAAAAAGTGTAAAAAAAAAGTCCATATCGGATCTAGCTACGGGAGATACTAGAGCCATATACACTAAAGCAACAGGCAAGAAATCTAGTTTTACCTCAATTGTATCGCTTTTTCATAATTGCATTTAATTGCATAATTTAAAAGAAGTGGTCGATATTCAATTTCTTAGCCCTCGTTTTTGCAAGCAAAGTAAAAACTACTTAAACGCTTCATCCTGAATCCTACCCTCAATCATTCAATGCAATTAAACACACACAACAATCGTGCGGCACGCTAAACGACCGCTCTAAAGCTGGCAATAAATAAATGAAAAGAAAGTCTCACCTTCAACTGTAGCCGCTTTCCACTTCCCAAGCGCCAAGGGTAAAGCGAAAAATGCGTATACACTTACACACTGCACCACAGTGCTCTACGCTGCAGAGAAACGCATCGCAACCGACCGCAGAAAGGGGATAGATGCATCGCATGCAGCTGCACCGAAAGGAGCGGCGAGGCAAGGAATGTTTGTTTTAATTCAACCAATGTAGCACAGATTACCGTTTGATCGTGTTTGGCTTGCTGGTGGAAGCGGTGGTGGTGGTTTCAGGTCCTTGAGTGCTTTGTACCCACTCTCGTTACTTTATATCGAGCGTTTGGACTCGAACGAGAAGTGGTGCAAAAGAAAAGCTAACTGAAAAAAAAACATCCAACTTTTCCAACCGTTGCTTATCGATGCTTTTTACTTACTTTCGATTGTACCCAGAACACAGGGAGAGCCTTAGGTTCGCTCCACCCCCCTTTGGATCGTTTGTCTCACCATCGCCCGTTGGCGCTCAAGTCACATCCCTGGCAGCTACTTAACCCACTCGACGGGGCGCGTAGGTTGAATGAAATTGTTGCAGAACATTGGTTTCGTATCGGACCCTTGCTACAACCTTCACCCACTTGCCATGTAATCCATTTTCCCGCAGCATAAACACTCCGTCCGCAAGGAAGGGCTCCTCTGGTGCGGCAAGTGTTTTCTTCTAGCAGCCAGGATGGTTTGCATTGTTTCGCAAAACCTCGGCTTGATTGCAGTGGGCAGCATTTGCTGCAACGCTGGGTGTTGCTGCACTTTCTCAATGCAGCTATCATCATGATCTGGGTTGGTGTGAGGGAGAGCAGTAGCTTGCGTTTGCAAGCTCCTATCGCTTATCGTAATTGCGGATTTTTCCATCAATCACTATCGATAGTCCTTTGTTGCGCAAGTTTGATTAGAAAATGAATCTCATTGCGAAGAGAGTTAGAGCGCAGTTATGATTACGCTGTTACGTCAAGGCATATCCTGGTCACGGCACCATAGTGGCAAGTTTTTACATAAACAAGGCGCTACAAAGAAAATCCTCAACAATACAAAACATCAATTTAAAACTCGTAAACCACACTAGATACCGGCTGAGTACCTCAGTACAAAACACTGTTGCATTACATCCTACAAGGCGACGTCCCAGTGAGACTTTATCAGCGTGTTCAACAACTAGCTTTGGCGCTGCTTATACACAGCAAAGGAAAAAGCAGATCCGCTGCCGAGGTGCTAATGGTAGGCATCATCAGGCAGCGCCAAAGCCGAAGCACCTCCCCCGGGATCCCACCGGGGGGGGGTTTACAACGCCTCCGGTTGCGGAATCCGTTCTCGAGCAGCATCTCAACAACTTTACCATTCGCTCTACCCTCTATTAGCTCTGGAGCTCTGGCGGTTGGCACTGGAAAACGCAATACCCAGGGGCTGATTTCACGCCCTCGGTTTCTCTTCGCCTGCCATTAGGTTCTTGGGAGGAGATAGAGTATCGCGCAACTTTGCGGTTGCCCACTTGTGCAAGAAGGAGCATGTGTGTGTGAGAGAGAGAGAGAGATGTTATTTGTTTGTTTGCCCTTTTTCCTCCCTTAAAACTACTACAGCAAGCAAACGGAAAGCGGGGGAAAGGGAGCGAAGACAGTGGAGCATGAAATTATGATGTCGATGATGGGAGTACCCATCATCCAGCCAACCTTTATGGCCTTCGGTGCAAAAGGCTTAATGATGGTACGGAACCCGATCAAGTAGAAGTACAGAGCGCGAGATCTCTGTTCCGAACCCACAGGTACGGTTGGATGGATCGGGAATTGCAAGCATCGTAACGAACGATGCATCTTGCCGGAACTCATCCCACCCGAGGGGGGAAAGAATCACCATGGAGGCAGTGACTTTTCAGCGCGAAGCTGATCTGAGCAGCAAAAGAGCATGTGTGTTTGTGTGGTGGCGCATTACCATTCGAGACCATTTTTTTTTTGCGGTCCACTCTATTGTCTGCCCGTCTCCCGCGACGGGTTACAACAGCTATGCTGCAGATTCCTATGCTGCTGGCTTCTCGCCTCGCTGCTCTCGGGTTGGTAATTTTGCATAATTCTACCGACCGATTCCGTAATAGTTCACAAACATGCAAAACACATGCCAGCTGGGGTGAAATAACAAGCGAGAAGGAGAGAGTATAAAATAGAGAATGAGACGGGGAGAGAAAGAGGGATAGAGAAACTGAGAGACAGACCGAGATTGCTCGTTTTGGAGTTTTGTTTGTACAGAGTAAATATAGTTTACAGGAAGTGGTATGAAGATTGCATCAGTCGTATGCTAATATATTGGATTTTTTAAACACACTTTTTTAAATGTATTCTGTTAGTTCTTATTGATAACAAGAAATTTAAAAATGCATACAATAATAACAAGAAATAAAAAAATAATTAAATTGGAAATTATTAGAACAAACTTTACTTTATTGTGCTAAATCCAATGTTCCAGAATGTTTTATATTTTTATAAATATATTAAGTTTTGGGACTGTTATTCTAGAATGATTGTAAATTCTCATTTCCTTTTCTTTCATCAGTTTTTATAAATATCATCTTGCTTAAAAATGCTCGAAAAAATTGCACCTGAAATCAGTTCCTAACGTCTGTCTTTCTCATAGAAGGAAATATTCTTCATATTAGAAATGAAATAAAAATGCTTATTACATCAATACCTCAAATGCACTTACTATTACTGCACCGATCGTATCCTTTACAGAGCTAGCTAACAGCTCCGAACGTCAACGTCACTCTTTACGTAAACAAAAGCGGAACAACGATGCAACTACGTGTCTCACGCGGGGCAACAGATCTGTCCAAGCCGGAGAGATTGACAGGAAAGGTTGTGAAACCCCTCTCCCTCCCCTCCCGCTCCTTCCGTTCCCTCTTCCAACCAGCCAGCCAGCCCACAGTGCTGAAGAACTTATGCTAATGAATAAATGAAAACGAGCGGATCCATCTTGCCAACTCGAGACCGAGCGCGATCCGATTTCGACCTCAAGCGTCGCGTTGCCAACCAAACTAAACTCACGATGCATCATCATCATCATCATCATCGCCGTGGCGATTCGAGGGAAACAAATAAAAAAGAGCAATTTTCCACTGCAAATGTCGGCAAGCACTTGTGTGTGTGTGTGTGTGTTGTATGGGGCATGGCGAAAAACAGAACGGCGAACGGTTAAACGATAATGGTAATGCGATGTTGCGCGAAAAGACGCTGCCGGGTGGGCAAAGCAACAACCGTGCTCTTACTGTCTGGCCTTTACTGCCTTTACTTATCGACTGCAGGGCTGCAGTCAGATGGTGGTAAAGGTGTATTTTTGCATTTTTTT
>KI919477.1:22216-35130 GCA_000473525.2 Anopheles melas | reverse complement strand
GACCTCACTGAAAAGCCAAGCCTACAAGTAATGGTACAGGCAGGCCTTGACCGACAACGGTTGTGGAAGAAAAAAGAAAGAAAGAAAGTAAGAATACATGGTACAGGATAGAAAACTTTAAATTCAACTATTTTACTGGCTAACAATAATATTTGTATTTTTAATTTATTTCAACTTCATAGTTTTTCGTGCCCAATTATTGAAATACATCATGGTAGAACGCAAATATCATTTAAATATATAAAAATCCAACCCGGTTGAAGGATGGTTCACTGGCGCAGGCTAAAAATTTATGGTTTCTAAGTAATTCTGAGTATTATATCCCGTATTATTACATGCTCAAATGAAGTGTATGTGCAGTTCAAGACTTTGCTTTCAATGTCTTCCAAATATTAATTTATAATATCTTTTAAATTAGAAATAATCAATGATTCTGAATAAACAGTCATACAATTAGTTGTAAATTCAACTGTATAGTATGGTATGCTTGACAAAAGCGTGAACACGAATTCTATTTTCTAGCTTGAAAAGTGTGAATTGTGAGATGTTTGATGAGTTAGCTTCATAAAGCACATAACGTGCTTAAAGCTTGTACATAAGAAAAGACAATTTGATTCTGCTGTACAAATTTCTACCCAATATCGTCAGCACAAGTCAAAATTGTTATTAATATTTCGTCAGTCTTTGAATTATCTGACCCAAAATGCATCAACCGATTTGTTGTTTGGCAGCTAACGATCTGCGACTAAAATCATTACAAACCACACTTACAAACCGCTCCCCCCTCTTTGCCACTGTTAAGGTTTTCCTTTTTCTTATCGATGCCATTGTTGATCGCTAATCGTAACAGCACAATCGCACGCCTTTTGCACGCCGATTCATCCCCCAAAATCGAGATGTTACACGATCGAACTATGCTTTTTTTTCTATCGCTCTCCCCTTGTTATTCACCTTTTGTTGTGTTTGATTTTGGCATCGCTGATTTGGTTCACTTTTGTTACGATTTGTTGGTCTCTCTCTCTCTCTCTGTCTGTCTCTGAGCTTAGCGCACATTGCTACACAGCCTCACTTTGTAAGTCCCAGTTTTGAATTAAAATAAATTAAGCTTTCTTCTGTGTTCGATGGAGGCGGTGCGTGGCGGCGAATAAAACCAAACCATGTTATGCGACCCGGCCAACGAGCCAAACGATTCCTATTGCTGGTGCTTCTCCGCAGGCACAACCCTCCAGACCCAGAGCTCAGCACTCAGGAAGCAGATGTCGCGGAATGGTAATCAGAACGGGATTACGCAAAGCGCTACAAAGCACGACCAAAATTCACCGCAAACTAGCACACACACAAAACATCGCCGACCATCGCCGGCGTTTTTGCCAGCGTTCGGCCGCGGCATGCGTTGCGAAAGAGTGCCGGCAGCGCGGGCCAGCATCATTAATGCGCACAACAAAAGCACACAAATTATCTAATTCAATTATTGGAAATTCGGTTGGTTTGTTTGTTTGTTTCGCGGCGGTATGTTGCCCGGTTTATGCTGCGACCTGGGCGATGGGTTTTGGATGGTGTTCCGGATTTTATTTTCAGCGATTTCGATGAGATCGAATTACGCACATTGCGGTACGATTCGATCCTGGCTGGAGGGGATATGCACCAGGTCGGAGGGCTCGGCTGGCAGCCGATCGATTATGCAGTCATTTTTTGGCGGAGGTACACGCACTAAGGTTACGTGCAGCCACGGAAGAAGAAAACACATATACGAGAAACTGGGGGCAAACCTGCCCGAAACGAGATGCTGATTGTAATTAGCGAATTATGCGTGGCACAGATTTTATTCATTAGCGGCGTGGCGTGTGTGTTTGATGCGTGATTGACGTGCAGTGTGAAAGGTGAAGCAAGAATAAAGCTGTCGATAGCTGTGCGAGTGTAATACGGGCAATATGTAAACATGGCATAATTTAATTTACATATTGCATTAGGAGGGAGGTCACTTCCTGCTGTGTAACATTGTTATGATGGGTCGGTTTGTAATCAGACTTAGGCTCATTGTTTCTGGTTTGATAGTGTTGATATTTTACCCTAATTTCGGTTTTAAATAGAATTTAAAAGATAAAAGTTAAAAAGAGAGACAATTTATTCTGTTTCTATTGGTCATTCTCCTTGGACCAGCATTGCAGTTTAAGGTGCCACTGCAAACAACCCCGGCATACAAATCGATATATTACCGTTCACCGATTGGTTTCTATTGCCGTGCCGACGTTTGCCGTTTGTCTTGCCGAATACGGGCCGTGTGAAAGTAACTCCAGCCCACCACTCCTTCACAGGCTGCATTTAAAACACTCACTTCCAAATTGCTTCCCCTCCACCGAGAGTACGGTGGCACCCCATCCACCCTGAGGGGGTGTTACTTTTTGTTCAACTGCTTTGAACTCCCAATCGAATGCCGCACTTACCCGCTAGCAAATGTGTTTGCGGGGTTCGTCGCTTGCCGCGCACGCCCCGCGGTTGCAGTCACCGTACCCCGCAAACCGTTCGAAAAACGCAGCGTTCCGTGAAGCACCCGATTGCGATCGATGGAGTCCCTCCGTTCAATCGGTGGTTTGCGGCGTCCAAGAAGTCAACCACGCCAAACAGCTCAACCGTTACGGCCAAACAAAACACAACAAAAAAACAATTGCACCAGCGCAACGAAGATGAAGGTGATGCTATTGCCCTGTAGCAGTAAAACACAACACCACCTTCAACAATGGTGGCCAGTTTTCGGTTACAAAATGCGTCAAACCCTAAACGCAACTTGCAGTCAGTCCGCATATGTTTATTAGCTCGTTTTGTTATGGAGCATGTGCGAGTTGAGTGTGGGCTAATCTTTCAATCGCCAGATTTTGATTGAAAGATACATTGTTTAATTGTTTTCGTGGTGCAGGGTGGTGTTTGTGTGTTGGCAATTTGCCTTGGACGGTTTCCGGCGGGTTCTTAGAATGGACGCGGTGCAACCCGCAAAAGGTTTTGTTTGTGTAGTTGAAGGCTTACGATTCAATTTTGGGTTCAAGGTTCAACGACAAAGGATTCTTTTTTTACAAAATTATTCATGAGTGTCTTATTTAATGTCGGTTAAACCATTTTTGATGAAAAGAGGAAGTTTTTGTTCAACCTTGAAATTAAAAATATCTATAAATTTATATTCAAAGCAAAATTAGACTTCAATTGAGCTAGTTTTCAAGCTGTCAATTTTATCACGGATAGTGAATGGCAGTCGTTACTAGTGCGTTTTCGTCTCAAAAACTTTATCTTGAATCTTCGTTAACAGTTCCACAAATTGATTAAAAAAGGGTAAAAGCTAACCAAATTTCAATAACTAAGCTAAAACAAACCTATCTCCTCCCAGGTTTCGATTCCAATTTTCATTGCTCTAAATTTTAACGCTCTATTTTAAGCCTTCAAACATTGCCCAAAAAACACTCTCATCTCTACGATTATCTTTTATCTTCACCGAATAAGCTCGAGCATAATTTAAAACGTACAAATTCACAGCCATCACAGCAAATGATGGAAAGCTTGTGGAGCAGTGCTGTGCGCCGATAGCGCCGCCGTTCGGAACCGAGCCGGAAGTGTTCGCTAAACACGGTGATGAAAAATTAGCACTCGCATTAAAAACAAAAGCAAACGCAAAAAAAAAACATGCCACCACCCAAACCACCTGCGAGCGAGCGACATATTGAGGGCACGCTAAATTCCTACCCTTTTTCGGCAGAAACGCTAAAACCCATTCCCATTCCAGGGTGACGTCTGCGGGTGCGATCGATCGCACTCGAAACGTGACCACCGGTAGGACGCCTCTGTACAAATCTACAGCAATGGAAGGTAAAAAAAAAGCGAGCGGGGTGTTAAAAAATGCACACAAATCAAACCGTCAATACTAGCCGCTAAGAAAAACTATCCGCACATCCGAAAGAAAGTAAGTTTATATGCGGATGGATGTGTGCGCGCCGCCGCACATACTAAAATCTCATCAAAACGAGAGCTTTCCCAGTGGATGATGAACGATGGTTTCCAGTGGAAACGGTCGAACCCGAACGTGGGCATGATTTAAATGCGATGCGTTTAACCGGCGATGCCAGACCGGACGAAGAATTCCAGGGCGCAACGGACTAACGAACGGGCGCGCGCGGAAAAAAAGACGAGCGCCGGCGGAGAAGGGCGCAACGAAAAAAGAAAACCCTTACATTTTTCTTTACTTATTGATTTGTGCGTGATTGTGTTTTTTTCTTTCTCTTTTCTCAACCGCACGTCGAATGTTTTATTCGCATTTCGATTTCGCGCTTGCGGAACCACGGAGCCCGGTGTTTGCGAGCGCGGCTCCCCGATCGAAACACGATCGAATGCGAAAAATGTGCGCCGCCGACGACGCTTTTCACCAGAATTATTTGACCTGGTTAAAAAGATCAGCCAGCTCTTGGCGATTCCACGAACGTGCGTAATGCGAGGCGTAAAGGGAGGCTGGAAAAGTCTTCGAACGAATGTGGTTGTGCGCGAGTTTGACTTTGCCGTGTGCCGTGTGCCGAGATGAATGGTCGTACCGTTTGTTTCGTGGGGGGGTGTGGGAACTGTTCGGGACTGGTGAAAGGAGAGCACACAGAAATGCGGCCCATCGACAAGACGGTCAAGACGATGACGACGCCAAACGCCAATAGAGAAAACCTTCAAACTAGCGCGCCTACACGCGTATCGGTCTTGGGCCGCGCGCGCGCGCGCGAGAGTGTGTGCGTGCGTGCTGTGAAGACGCATCGAGCTCGCGTCCGAGAAACGCGCGAACCACCGCACACCAAAGCACAGGCCCTCTGCATCCGGCCATCCGGATCCAATCCATCTCTTGCCCGGGCCGAGACTTGAAAAACTGGATTTGAACGGTTTGCCTTTCGAATTTCTTCCCCGGGCCTTGCACGCAGATGCGTGTGCCGCACACTCACCACCAGTTGGGGCCAGCCAGCGTTGAGGATGGATGTGTGCTGAGGTGCAGCAAGAAAGTGCACCTTCTACGGCAAAGGGACGCTAACGAAGATAGAGAGAAAGAGAGAGAGAGAGAGAGAGAGAGAGAGAGAGAGAGAGAGAGAGAGCGCGCGAACAAGAGGGATCGCGAGTTCGTCGCTTACGGTATTGGTAAAGGTAAGTTCAACGTGTTTCGCTGAGTGGCGAGCGGAATGGAACGTTTTTATCTAAGATTTTGATGCGTTTCTCTAATGCGCTAAAGTGTCTTATAAATAATGTTCTTGTATCGTTTGAATAGATAAGAGCGTACGGTTGAATTACTTCTTGCACACCTGTTAAGTTTTAGTTTATCGATAAATTCTTAAATACAATAAAAACACAATCTCTCACGGCAAAGCAAATCAATCGCTCGATCGGTTTCAACGAAGCTGTCTGCTTCGATGGTTAAGCATGCCCGAACACATCGGGGAAGCATCGCAGGTGACCGTGAGCATCCGCAACAATAACGGGAAGTGAGCGGGCATTTCGAACGAGCTGTGGCCCGTGTGGCCTTACAATCTCGAGCTTTTCGGCCAAACGAAGCCAATCGGCAACGCAGACCAATATTGTTGATCAATGAGTGAAGGTTGTCTTTCCCCCGGGGGTGATTGGATGTTCCGAGCAGATGTTTGAAATTAATACAATCCCATGCGGTCTACTTGAGATTAGGGAAAAATGTTGCATTGATTTCAAGAATTATTGAATATGAAGGTTTGAAGAATACAAGAAAGTATTAAAAAAAGAGAGCAAAAACCAATCAAAACTAAAAAAAGTACCAGCAAAGCAAGAAGCGCACAAACATAGAGCACAAACATAGAGAATTATTTTCAGTTTTTACGTTGTATTGCTAGTGTTGGGTAAATCTGATTCAGATTCATGAATCTGAATGAATATTTGAAATGATTAAATGAATCTGAATCCCGGTTGCAAAGGTTGAATGAATCTCCAAATATTCTTGAATAACCAAAGATTGATGAATCTCAAAAGACTCCTAAATCTCGAAAGATTCATGAATTTCAAAAGATTCATATCTCTAGGGATTCATGAATCTCATGAGATTCATACATCTCCAAAAATTCATAGAGCTTGAGCTTTTCATTATTCTTCTTTTTGAATAAACAACCTGCATGGTCATGCCAGCCTATACAGGCTTTCGGGACTTCTTGGCAAGTCCACGCAGCCGGATAGTTTGTTTTGCTACCGGGAGACGGTCCATACGCGGCTTAAAGCTATGACGGGTTTAAGATGTTGTTTAAGATGTTGGGGAGATTAACTACTTTGCAAATCATACATCTCTAAAGATTCAAATCCCTGGAGATATATGAATTTTAATGGATTTATTAATCTGTTAGATTCATATCTTTCGAGATTCATAAATCCTTGGAGATTCATGAATCTTTGAAGAGTCGATTCGAGATTTGAATCACTCATCACTGAAGATTCATCGGAATGAATCTCATCGAAAGAGTCATGAAACCCAACACTACTTATTTCCCAATAATGTTTTTGCTGTTTGATCAAACATTTTATAATATTCAATGTACTGGTTAGTTTAGTTTTAGATAACTTAGACATCAGCCTCGATTATCCAACTAAAACCTGCAAAAAGTTGTTAAAATATGTCAAATCCAAAAAGTATTAACTTCAACTTACACCAAGTACACAAACAAAAATACTTAAGGCACACCTTTTCCTTAGCAAGACTAGTGTAGTGTAAGGTTATTTTAAATATAAATAAATTTAAAAAAAAAACAACCACAACATAAATACCATCCCAATTGGATGGATATGGAGAACAATCTTGAAGAAACAGCACAACAATAAACAATCAACGAACCAAGCGACTATTGCAAAGTAACCGCTGCCAAAGCCGGGTCGTAACTGCCAAATAATTATATCATCAGCACAGTGAACGCATAAAACATTCATAAATCATTATCATTACTCAAACAATACTACAATTGAACATGCAAAAACTAACATTACCAATAAGTAACAGAAATACATAAATCATCTTTATGATGCAATGAGGTCTCCCGCGTAACGCACAAAACATTAGCAAGCACATTCAATACGCACTACAGAAAGCTGCTTCTTTATAAATAATGATTTTATGCTTTCTTTCTTCCACGACATTTTTTTTATTGCCTTTTCGCTCAGCCACCAACCACCTCCGATGAATATCTTTTACCAGCCCAACTTCAATGTTTGTACTGCTGCCCATCGGTTATTTTTCCCACGCCGTTTCATAACCGAATTAAACCCCTCTGAACGCGGCACAGAGAAAGCAGAAACAAAAGCAGAGCAGCAGAGCTTTGGCGGTACCGATAACGATCGGGAGCCCGACGCCAACGGATTTAATAACATCCCCCCTATTAAATCAATGCACCATCCAGCAAAGCCTTGGGTGTGGTGCCTGCACCCGGCCAAAACCCCCTTCAAAGGGAAGTGAAACGCAAACCAAAGCTAGATGATGCGTTTAACATTTGGGTTTTATTGCGCCCGATTCCAATATCCGGCCGCTTGTGTGGGAAGCGCTTTTCTCTTGTGTCGGTTTGGTTGTGTGCATCGGGACCAACACACGAAAATGAACCCATTACGGCTGTGTGACTCGATGCTGCACACGGCGGCTTTGGGCAGCTTCTGAGCTTAGTTATGGTCCGGAAAACCCCATCACAGCTTGTATTCCTTTTTTTCATAAGGGGAAAAAGAATGGAAGGATTTACCCGTCAGTCCCGTTCGTTTGTGGCTGTGGGTGATTAGAGCGCGTGGAGTGCTGGAGGACGTGCACATGAGCAAGTAGACCTTTTATTACGCGGAAAGCGAAACAGCATGTCGTGGGCTGAAGGTTTTCGTTGTAAAATGTAGGCATTGAATAAAACAATAGCGACACTGACCTTTTGACAGTCACGGTTACTGAGCGATGTACCTGGGGGCATGCAGCGGAGAGCATTGGACGAAAGCTTATAAACACACGTCCATTCATGAAGCGTTTGTTTACTTTCAATGCTTCATCTGGGACCAAAGAAGCGAGAGAGAGAGAGAGAGAGAGAGAGAGAGAGAGAGAGAGAGAGAGAGTACGGAAAGGAATTTACTAAAAAACGTTTCATAGGGAACAAGATTTGATACCACCGCAATACCGCGGCACGCAACCTCCGGATGTTGTAATGTTAACAAAATAATAGAAAATGGAATAAAACAACAGAAGGAGCAACAAAAAAAAACAACATTATTATGCTTTCCCCCCATCGCTTCGTCTCAGTTTGTCTGTTGGCGCACGATGCCCCATAACAAAGCGCATTGTTGCAGTCGCAAAGTCGACACCAACTCGAACGACGCTTTGCGAGCGAACATTCCAACACAAAACCCTCTTTTCTTGGGCTAACACTTTCTTCCCTTACAGCAATAGAAGAAGAAAACATAATCCACCAAGCGTCGTGGCACGTGGAAGCTCCGGCCGAAAGCGTTCCGGCTACCTTTCCTACCTACCGTTGCGCTGGATGCAGTAATCTGATTTTCTTTTCACTTCACAAGCAACAGATTAATGCAAAAACTTCATTTATTAAGCTCGATCGCTAGTTCTCACCACCTCCAGGCTGTACCTGGGCCTAGTGCCGGTTTGCGTTTGTGGAATGGCCATTTCCGATTTTCCCGTAAAACGGGGGTTACGGGAAAATCGGAAATGGCCATTCCACAAACGCAAACCGGTACTAGGCCCAGGTACAGCCTGGAGGTGGTGAGAACTAGCCGGTGAACGAGATCAAGTGAAAAAGGGAGTGAGGGAGGTAGGTGGCACCCTTTTGCAAATGCCCTTTGTTTACCTTTCCTTCCCCAAACCTTTGCACCAACCGCGCACCGGCAAACCAGAAACAAGATCAAAATCAGCGGAATGTTTCGTGAAGCAATCGTAACAGTCGTGTGCCGTGTGCTGTGTGCTGTGCCGTTTCGCCTTTTGACTTTAGTGGGGTTTTAGTTTTCTTTCGTTTTTGTTTAATTTACTTTATACCTTCACCTGTTTTTTTTTTTGCTCCTCCACACCATCTCGTAATATGTTACGTTCCTTCCTTCCTTTCATCTCAAAGCCCACACACACTCACACCCTCCATCTTAGCGGTTTTCGTTGCATTTTTAGTTAAATTCACTTTCTAATTGCATTTGTTTTTTGCCGCTCAACCTTCCCCTTCAGGGTACGAAGGTGTACTTTACACTTTGCACGCTGCTTTCCTGAGCCCACTTCCGGGGGGGGGGAGCCCACTTTCCATGGCACGCAAATCACCCACACCGCCCGACCATTGAAGGACTCGGTACGCTTCTGAGGGGAAGAAAATCAGCATCCACCGGTGGCCGCTTCCGGCGGTGCTGGATCGCGTGCATTGTAGGGGACCACCTACAGCAGCAACACCCTGCAGCACGCTTGCAATGGGTGCCTGCGAGATGAAAGGAAAAAAACCGGCCCCAACGATGCAAACGTAGCAGCACAAAGTTGCGCCACCAATCGTCGCGGTCCGCGATTGGTGGGTGCCTTTGAATGTTAGGCAAATAAGTAATTTTTCAAGCAAAAAAAAAGCCATTTTTGCCAGTTTTACACTTTTTAAAAACTTGGTTGCTTTGGATAAGCTCTTAAGGATCCAAAAATATGTTTATTTGTTTAAACAAAACTGATAATTCTACTACGAAAGCAAACTTTCTGGAAGGAATTTGTTAGCTGATCTAATAAAATGTTTGTCATACTTAAAAAATACAAAAAAATTTACAAGAAAACCTCAGCAACTTAAAGTCCACATTGCTACCTTTTAAAAAACATAATTCAAATGTTTCAATTGCTTGCACAATCTCGCAGAAACGAAAATTTGCTCAAGTAAGCGCGTTTGAAGACACAACCACCCGCCAATAGCAGCAGAAAAGTAACTGACCCTGCCCACATTGGGCTGCGCGCACAATTGACGAATGACTTTCCGCAAGAGATTTCGCAAGGTTAGAACGAAATTGAAAAACTTTTCACTGCCGCGCAATAAAAATGGGTAGGAAATGGGGAAAAATAGAACCCTGCGCGAATGGAATTCCTCCCGAACTGTGGGCTTATTTTTTTTTCCTTTTGCTTTAAATTCCCCTGAGCGGAAACATTCCCCGCCGCTGCCCTGGGGAGAGAGCAAGCGGAAGAAATCAAATGCCAATCTGTTCCCAATTTCCATACGAGAAGTGGAAAACACATTTCCCGTGGTGTTTTTTTTTCCTCCCCCATTCCATTTACCTACCAAATCTGTCCGTGGGCATATGAAAATGTATAAACCCTTCGAGATTAGAAATCACATTCAATTTCTTGCTTTTTCCGAGAAAAAGTATAGACACACACACACACACACACACACACACACTCAAAATGTAACTTATAAATTGAGCCAAAACTTTGGACCACCCACCCGAGCGGGTCGGTGCGGCTTCAAAGTTGCTAATAAAATAAAACCAATCGCCATATTTTCCTGCCCATGCTGCACGGGCACCCACAAATTGAAAGAAAAACACCCGCAAAGCGCTGTGCAGCAGCATACACACACATATTGAACACATTTCATCGTGAAAAATAGCACCGGCACCGGCCTTGCTTTGCCGCTTATTGTTGTAAACTTTTCGATCGAGCTTACCGTGCATTACCGGGACCTGGGCCGAACACGAAGAACGTCCTGCCGTCCTGCCTCAAAGACTGCTAGACAGAGTTTGCCCTTCCCTGCATGCCGCCGGGCCCCAAACATTCGAACTGCATCTCCCGGATCTTGCCCAAAGGCGGGCTGGCCAGGGCGCAACAGAAATAGAGTGGACAAGTTGCCCCCTTTCCCGGTCTGGTTCTTTTCTCTTTTACCCTTTCACGGCACACATGCACTGCTTCGTGCGCCGTTGTGCGCCTTTTTTTTTTTAACGCTCACGCTGCAATTTCTTGCTCTGACACTTTGCTTTTCGCTTTCTCGCGTCGAAGCAAATGGGAGGCGAACGCGTGGTGGCGTTTCGCAAGTCGAAAACGGCTTTACGGTTGGCGAAAAAATCCAGAAAAATACATTTTTGTACAACACACGCACAAGGGCACCCACAGGCACACGTATGGCAGAGCAGGGGGAGAAGGAAGCCCACCGCACACTGCGTGGTGGGCGGCCAGCCTCGGGCCCCAAGTCAACCAGTTAACCGCTTTAGGAAATATGACTTTCAATTAAATGTACTTTATTGCGGACGCCCGAACACTTTGGCGGGAGCACGAGAAGGTACGGGGTGGTTGGGCGCAGCGGTTCCGGCTCGCTAGTGCAGATTGGGTTTTGCACCGGTGAAGAAAAGTATTACAAACTACGTCATTACTTTACCTGGACAATAACTTTTAAGATTGGTTTTTGTCGCTTGTAAGTGAATGCTGTTACTATGAAGGGTTTTTAACAGCAGTTTTTAATACGTCTTTAAATGAAAATATAAAAAAAAACTATACTACAATGAGCAAAAAATGGAATAAAATAAGTAAACTTGTACCAGCACAAACAATTATAATAAATACTAATAATGAAATACAAAATCTGTTACCAATCAAACAAAACCGATTAAAATTTAACACCACGACATAATTGGATTAATAAACGTATAAGTTAACATAAAAAACACTTAATGGTCAGAATTATAAAACAATCACGAATAAGGCATTTTATAAAGTTATTTAACAAAAGTAGCCAAATTTTTTTGTAAGGAAGTAATAAAAGCCAAATTAATCATAAAATAGGTAGAATATAAAAAAGTAATATAATAAGAATAGTATATAAAACTAAAATACCAATGGAATGGACTACCTAGTTCAATAAGAACACTAAAATAATCAAAAGAATTACATTTTGAAAGCTCAAAGACCTATTTAAAACAATAAAAAGGAAAAAAACTCAAATAATATAAAAACAGAAAATAGACAGAAAAAACCACAGCAGTAATGTTATGTACCTTTAGGTAAAAATGAAATAAAAAACGGAAAAAAAGCATAAGAACCAAGAGAACGTTTTTATTAAAAACATACTAAAGCAATAAACCAATGTTGAAAATAAAAAAAAAGAAACTAACAAATCCCACACTAGTTCGAAATCGAATTCCTCGTTTACAAGTATGTAGACCAACAAGTGAAACAATATTTACACAAAAAGAGCCAAGCTAGCAAATCTCTTTTCCACTCTTGTTCCCGAGTGTCGGGGTTTGCCCCAGCACCAGTTTCCATTAAACTTTTAAATCACATCATAACCGATGTTCAAACACATTGAATCATACATCTAACTCCCACCGGCCACAGAAAACGGAAAAACAACCCAATGTGCTCCCGATTTTACGCTCCTAGGGGGTTGTTTGGTTCGACCATCATCGATCGGGTGAAAAGTGGATGCACTCCATTATTCTGGCCTTCTGCCCAGTTCGGCGAACTAGCGCCAATATTCTACACCGTACCCGTATGATGAGGTCAGCTTCTTTCCCACCTGCCCCAGGTGCCCAAGATTCTGCACTAGATTGTTAGTTACTGGTCATGCATTTCCCCGTTATGGGTTTCGAGGGACAGCCACTGGAAACTCTACGAAACCAGGTAGGGTAACAGCACACAAACATACCAAAAAAAACCTCGGAGCATGCACGGAACGAACACAAAAACATTGTCACGAGTACGATGCATCAGCGCGGTTGCAAACGAGCATCAGGCACGTACTCGGGGAATTTTGTAACAAAACGAAACGGTATTTTTATGTTACCCCCCACATCAAATCCCGTACCGTACAAAGCCCCCCCCCCCCCCGAAACGGTACACACACACACACACACGGTGCAACGAAACGAATGCAATTTTGTTTGCCAGTAAACGAAAATAAGCTTGCAGCCGTGCACGGTCGCGAGGGACA
>KI919477.1:0-19116 GCA_000473525.2 Anopheles melas | reverse complement strand
TGCACTCGTGGTGGTGGTGAAATCTCCCCCCCCTGCACGATGTCCATCCAACCGGAGAGCATAAAAATCATAGCCCGCCTGCACAAGAGACAAAAGCAAGAAAAAAAAACTACCACCAGCAGCAGCAGCAGCAGCAGCAGTGGCCACAATAGCCGCAGGGCGAAATTCGATTTGATGAGAGTGCTTTACGCGTGTGGAGTGGCAGCGTGGGGTGGGCTGTTTGGGAGTAAAAATTATCATGTTAAGCATAATAATCTGCATTCGGGATGGTTTGAAACAAAAACGATGGTATGTAGAAGAACGACCACGGCGACAGCGCGATGGCGGTGGTGTTGTAAAACCGTAAAATTTTATGATTACTAATTAGGCAGCGGCGTTCTGGCAGTGGGATGGGGGATAGGAACGTGAGTCGCTTGAAACTTCAACCACGCGCATATGCATGTAAGTATTGAGCTTAATAGAAATTAAAAAAAAATACATTATTTTTAGGTACAATATGTAATTATTGTGGGATGTTTAATGGGAAGTCCGCTTTAATTTCTTTAATTGCAATTAAATTCATTTCTACTCCTTTCGAAGCATTTTTGTTGGGATCGTCAATTGATTGTTTTTGTTTTCATGCACTTTAACTGCTGGACTGAATATCTGTACATCTCATTTCCTTCATCCAGACGCCTCTGGCACGACGCCACGTTTGAGCATAAAAGACGTTGCAAAATGGGTCGACGGAAGTCAATTAAACGTTAAGTCGCTGGTGACTGCGCTGTACCACTATGAGGTTAAGGTAAACTATTTCACGCAAACATCCTTCTCTCAGACCACTTTTTCTAATGCTCTTGGGAAATAAATTTGGATTGAGCGAGGATTGGAGCAACGTGCATGACTCCTGCGTTTTGAGCAGTGGATAAAAAGTAACCCTCTAATTGAGACTGTCACAAAGAAATTCAGAAACAAACAGGCATCTTATGCTACAAATCATGAGGATGTTACAGCGGCAAGTGGCTTGTGGCTCTGGTTAAGCAAGTATTCGTAAAATTTTGCCAAATATGCTCTACCCGAACAAGGATGCTCTACACGCCGCAGACTTGTGGAACAGCTATATATTATTGCTAAGCTCTAAACTAGGCCAATAAAACTGCTTCATCATTCCCATTGAATGGCTGTCTGAGATTGTTGGTTTATTGTAGCGATAGCATTGTGAAGATCAAGAAGATAGGCCCTGGGTAAAAGGCCGTCACCTCATTCTGAAGATTGTTCATCTCCATTCTGAAGACGTTGGATCCAACTCCAACGTTCGATAGCGTAAGATCACTCAGCCATCCGAAGAAAGACATGCGTCATCGATTACCTGATATGCGTGTTACTGATGACTTCTTGAAGTCTGTTGTACCACGTCACTTGATGATTCAGAGCAGAGCAAAGTTCCTAAATCTATTCTTTTAGTAGCTTTCGTATTCGTTAAGGTGCATCACATGTTTTTTTTATGGATTTTTTAAATTAAATCTAAACTTCATATAATATTTCTCAAGTTGTAAGTAATGCCTCTTCACTTACCTTCTTCTATCAACGCTTCCGTAGTAACTGCTTTTGCGATGAGCTGTGTAGTCTCTTCTCTCTCCCTCTCTTTCCAACACCTGCTTGATTGTCTTCTGGTCTTTACACCTCTGCCGAAGCGCCGACGACCGACTTCGATACTTCCGGTCGCGAGACGATCGTTAGAGTCGCGATCGTACCTCAGAAAGCTTCCTCTCCCCTTTTTCACAGCAAAGACCGGTTCTTGCGTTAGCAAGTTCTTGGTTGAACCGTTTTCCACTCTAGACACGTCACTAACGCCGTCCAACGAGTATGCAGTGTAAAGATGTTTATAAACACTCTATGTGGATGATGTGTGTTTATAAAGAAAAAAAGCTAACCACACTTTACCGCTACCACAACAAACAAAAAAAAACACAAATCAAGCAAAACTGTTTCACTCACTCAAAACTGGGGAATGGAAAAGTTGAATGCAGTTTCCACTGTCTTACACACCAAACGGGAAAAACAAAACTGTACACTCGCGCTCACTCACTTTCCATGAATCACCAACACCCCACCGGCTTAATTATTAGGCAGGTTAAGGCAAATTTATCACTTTACTATTAGCTCACGCTTTTTATTGCTCGCAGACCAACAATCACACGAATATGTGTGAGTGTGTGTTATCGCCTTAATTTTTCGCTTGCTACGGACGGAGAAAATCGATTCACTCACACACGCTTCACTGTACTTTTGATTAATTTTCCTTCTTTTTCTGCACCTTTTGTTTTAGCGCACGATCATAAACATAATAATAAGCACACTTACACACACACACACACACACACATACACACACAGGCTCAAACAAACGCGCACCAGACACACACTGCGAACTTGAATTCGGAAATAATCATAAACAACAACCACAAATAAACCAAACAAAAAAAAATCACTAACCACACGTGAATCTAACGGATCGTGTCGATTTTCGTATGTTTCACTTTTTTTCGCCCGTTTTTTTGTGTTTTCCCTGTTTTGCTCACACCGCAACTTTATCAGCACCTTGTATTATCTGCAACCAAACAAAACCAAAAAACAGAAACAAAATATTTATTATTTTGTACACATTCACACGCACAAGCACAGCAAATTCGAGCGTCTTTTGCATTCGTTCGTCTGGCGTCGGGTGGCCAAGATGCCGTTAGTGTGAGGTGCGTTTTCTCTTCTTTTCTCCTCCACTGTTCCCACTACACATGGACCAGATGGACAGCGAAAGAACGAAACCCAAATGGCGAACACACGCACGCGCAATTTTACGCAACTTTCGCCGTTTGCGCCTATCCCGTAACATTTCTTTCGCGCTGCCGAGCTTGTGTGTGGTACGGGGACTTGTGGGTCGGCTTTCTTTCCCCGCGCGCTCGTTCCTGACCAAAAACAACAGTGTATTTAAAACAAAAAAAAACGGTTCCAATCTTCTTGCTGAAGTCACCCCAAAAGCGCAAAAACGCTTTCACTTCACTTCGCTCACTACGAAAAACATGGCAGAAACGCGCGTACAACCTCGCACACACACACACACACCCTTTGCTGTGCGCAAGTGCAAACGCAAGCTAAAGGACGGCAAGCAGGCGAACGGGTTGGTGATGTACGCTAATCAACGCCAAACTGCAGCGCAATGGAGGAAACGTAGGGGCAGCACTTATCGTACTGCCGTGCACCTTTTTGGATTGGGACGTATTGTGGAAAATGTTTAAAAACTTTTAAACCATTTTTATTAATATCAACACGATATTCTATGTTTTTTGTTTCGAACATTCTGTAGCACAACACACTGTAACATGTATTTTTAAACACTTGATCCTATCATAGAGCAAAGCTAACTCTATTGTTGACATACATTCACTAAAAGAAACACACATTTAAACCTCAACAGCGCACTAAATAACATCAAGTTTCTTGCTAAAGCTTCTAAGCTTCTAAAGCCTCCCTCCACGATCACCGATCTTCTAACAAGCTTAAGTGCTGCAAACTAGAGCGCCCCGTCTAGAAGCGACACTTCATCTTCGTCCCTTGCTCACGTTTTCCACGCCCCGAGAAAAAAAAACAAAAATAATAATAACACTCCCGTTACAGCTGCGCCACAATCGCACGATCGCGAACCAATTATTATCAATTCTTCGGTCAAAGCCAACCGAATCGTGACCGAGAACGGCAAACAACCAACCGTGCCGTTGCGCCGGGGAGAGTTTTACTCTTGCCAGAATTGAAAGCTGTCTTGCACACCACCGTGGCGACGGGTTACTCTCGCCAGCACTGATTGGGCACTTGGGCATCGATAGAGAAAGGAGGCCCAAGAATCACGTCCCTGCCCCACAGGCCAGGTGCATCTTTCATTCGCCATGATGTGCTGGTTCCATCTTCCTCACCCGTGTGCTCCACCGAGATCAGGTGACACACAGGGGGGTTTGGAGAAAACAAACAGAAAACCGTTCGCCCGTACGGTCACGGCTAGCCGCTAATCGGTGGCGCTAATGAACGGGGTCTGTCTGTGCACACACTGACAGTGTGCCGAATCGAAAATGATCACCTTTCCATCATGAATAGACACCCAAGCCCCCACTTGAGCGTCTAAGGGTAAGCGTCTTGGGTGATGGTGACGTTTCGCAGGCTTTTAGCAGCCCAAACACTGTTCAAACACACTGACGACGATAAAAATAACACAGACATACACTCGCGAACAGTAACAATAAAACACGACAGTTTGTATTCTTCGTCTTTAAACTGTCGATGAAACTGGAGCGATCAACTACCTCTTTTCAATGCATAGCCCACAGCCCACCGTATGCAAACGGGTGTACACACACACACACACGCAAACACTACACAACAGCACTTTTTTCCGTTGCTCTCACTTGACATAAAAAAGCATCTAACAAACAAAAACCACACACACACACACAAAACACCCAACAGTGGGCGAGAAAGGCTGCACGCGCATGCGCAACACACTTTAGCGACGCGTACCGCACGGACCGACGGCCATCTTTCGAATGCGGGCGATTCGTGCTGGCCCACGAGTCTTCGGCGCCCAGGCAACGCGGGGAGAGCGATGCGGCTCGAGCGTGAATGCTTCGAAGCTCGGTTTCGGGGGGATTCGTGCTCTCGCACGATCTCCGGCCCGCTCACGCGGCCGAGAAAGGGGTTGTCGATCGGGCTTCGTGTAGGCTTTTTGCAACGGCAATCGAGCGAAGGGGTGGGTTTGTGTTGGGGAGAGAGGGAATTGAGAAGCGAGAAAGAAAAAAAACGAAACGCAACGAGCCTCGGAACCAGCCGACGCGGTTACCCCAAGCATCGTGATGGGGTGCAGCTGGCTACATACGCACAGGGTGGTTGTGAAGATGGATTGAATATTGAGGAAATACAAACGACTTAGATGAATGAACAAACAACATCAAAATTGCTTTGAATTTATTGTAAACGTGTAAGTTTTTCACAACACGCTTGCATTTAATCATGCATTTTATTATCCTGTTCTATCCTTTTTTCATGTTTATCAATGTTCTTTGTGTAATTTTAATTATTAATTTGTTTTTTTTTTTATTATTATTATTTATTTGTTTGATATTGTCTCCTTTTGGTTTTTGAAGTGTTTCGTTATTATTTATATATTTTACTTTCCTCTTTTGCTTCCCATAACAAGTTATATGTTTTTGTATTCAGAGCTAACTCTGTTCTATTTTGTGGTCTTTATTAAGTGTTAAAGTATGATTTGTTGTGCTTTACATTTAGCTTGTTTTGTTTACTTCTCTAGTATGTATCCATTTGATTAATTTGAATAAAAATCATAAATGATTTATAGAAACAAAGATATTGGAATTCAAATTACGACATAACAATCAATACATTAGTACATAACATAAACAAATATAACATTTAACATATGAAAGTAACAAACTTAAAAAAAACATCAAATATAAAAAAAAAGATTTGTTACATTCTCGACTGATAATATGGAACCAATCCAACAAATGACTTAAAAGATTACACACAAATGTTGCTTCAAGATAAGTTGATGAAAATAAAGGAGAACAAAGTAAAGAAGGTAATAATATAGCTATCTATCAATATTCCATATTCGTAATGTTGTTCACAACCGCACTAATTCAATAAAAAAACACATCTTTTCAAACAGCAACAACTGCTTCCCTAAATTTATCACCATCTGCCAGCACTGTGCAGCGCATTGCAGCGTATGCAAATCGCACCGATCTCCTAATTCAATCATGACCTTTCCTCGCCGTCCTTCTTCGGGCGTCCTTTTAAGGTTTCAGTTTGCTCGAAGACAACCCCACCAAAACCGCCGCGAAAGATAAAGCACCGTTTGTTAAATCATCACTTCGGAACCGTAGCCGGGGCAGAAGCCGCTCTCATGATCTCATCCTAAAACGAACGGCTTAAAGGTAGGCTGTGTGAGGAACTGATCCAAATTTAAACAATCCATCGTGCATGCGCTGCTAACAATCGATGCACCAGTTTGGTCGATGGTCCAAACTAACGCGCCTGTGTTACTTTCCTGCTCCCACGGAACCCGGTGCGATGACGCACCGGTTTTTCGCACGGCGACAACCTTCCAAACATAGGCAAAATGGTGAAACAGAAAACGGTGCTAACGTGTGGTGCACAAAACCTTGCGAGCTCGGTTGACCACTCGCCTGCCCGGCCTCTGGCTGCTCAAGCACAAGGAACACGCGGGCAATAAAGGGGAAAGGTTAGAAGCCTCTCAAGTGGATGCGGCGTACGCTGAACAAGTCAAACAAGTCTGCAGCTGGAACTGCATTTCGCAAATGGAACAGGCCGCGAGAGAGCGAAACGGCTTGTGCGGGGAAAAAAGAAGGTGAGATCGGCGTGTCAACATGAGCCACAAAGCCACCCGAAAGCTCACGCTCGAAAGCTCGCCGTTCCGATCTCGTCGAGCCGTCGGCGGCCACACCACACACGGCCAGCAATGCGCGATGCTCGGCCATTCTTCTTCCAGCTGACGCGTGACGAACGTAAACTGACCATAAAGTGGGAAAGAAAGCCTCCTGGTGTTGGTGATCTGGAAGATCTTTCTCCTTCGGCTGTGATGGACCTTCTTTCCTTCTTTACCCCTCTCACATCCGAGAACCTTCAATCAACCCCTTTTCCTGCCATGCGCACGGAACCCGTCAATGCGCAACATGGTTGCGCGGAGCGGCGGCGCACTGTTTATGGATGGTTTTTCCCATCTCCTTCTCTTCCTTGCACGCTTCCAGCCGGTTGGTTGTGCTTAATTTATGCCAGAACATGATCATTACAGCGTGGCGAGACGCAGGAAGTAACCGTGTGTGTGTGTGTCTGCAGTTCAAGCAACGCGCTCGGAATGGTTACTCGTGCTGCCCGACAGTTGGCATCAGGTTTTGGGGGTTTTGTGAGCTATCTGTCTCTTGATACACCGAACATCGTGCACGGAGCGGCTGTGCCTGGGAACCAGCCCGGTGCTGTGTGCGTCGGATATTAAATCATTTTTTCAAAGGTAATGACCGACGAGTTTTCGGTCTTTCTCCGAGTTTTGTTGCCATTTTTTTTTTTTTGTATTTGACCGAGGCGCGAGAATGACACTTTCGGTGGGTTCAAAATTCTAGTTCTGGGTTTTTGCACTTCATCTTTGTGATATTATATTTGACTGCTTTAGGGCGATGATAGAGATGGATTTACGCAACTGTACAACTATAATTAGTGAGCTCAATTATTCTCACTCACTAAGCAGTGAGAAGAGCAAAAAAAGTTCATTGTGCTATGGAATCGAGCTATTTTGGGGGAAAATATCAATAAAAATGTTCACGAATTTTCAACCACATCTTTCAGCTGTCAAAAGGTTTAGGGACTTACTCCTAAAAACCCAAATAGGAAAAGATTTTCACAAGAACTTTGTTAAAAAACGACATAAAACGGCATTATTTTGAACAGTCGTTCCTGCTAAATTTACCGTACCTATTTCTTTCAGCAAGTCAAAATATTTTGACTACTGTTGGAATTATGATACATTTTACTAATAAATACATAGGTATTTGTTTAGCAGGAGACAATTTTGGACAATTGTTATTTTACATTACAAAACACTACAAAAACCGTTTAAATTGATTGAAAAAAAAAACAACTAATGAATAATATTTATAATAGTAATAAATATTTCAAACATTGTTCACACCTGAAAATACAAGCCAACTATTCTTGCTCTATTAAAACTTCCAAAATTTTATCATAATTACGCCTAAATTGTTAAATATACTATAAATTTAATTAAATTAATAATTATTTTACATAAATTGTACAGTTTTGAAGTACACAGTTGCATACAAAAGGTTAAATTTTGCACACAACATTTGACATTTGACTTGCAGTCCAAAAATGGATGCCTTAGTGGCGAAAATTGTGACACACTGTCGAAAATTGATGCCTTAGAGCAGGGGTCTCCAAACTACGGCCCGCGGGACGCATGCGGCCCACAACGACTTTGCCAGAGTTAATATGAATATTACATTATTGTGACTTTTTCAAATAAAATTGTATTTTTCACTTTTCTTAGACAAAAATCAAACTTTAGAAATACAAAACTGTACAAGTATCGTTAGTATTTTGTTATAAAAACGAGATTTAAACGTTCACTCATCAGTTAAAGGTAGCGTCAAATGGCCCTCAACATAGTTATTTTTGAAGCAATGCGGCCCGCGAACTGAAAAGTTTGGAGGCTCCTGCCTTAGAGACAAACGACTGTAAAATCCCATTACAATCCAGTTTGAACGAAAATAATCATGTGTTTCTATAGGGAAATAACTTCTTAGTAACCAATCGCAAAGCTTTTACAAGATTTTACGTACGCAACTCCACTATCAACTTACCCTCAATGAGGTCTCAGTGCAGCTCAATCCTGCATATTGAAATTAATTAAAATTCAGCTCGCTAAAACAATGTCTTACACATTTCAGACTACAACCTTCATCAAACGGAAGTTCATTGAAGTATTTAAGCTTCCCTATACCCTCCTGCAACATTTCAACCTTTTTGCGGAGTTAGCCAAAGCGCACCCGATAGAAAAGGCTCAATGAACTACACCAAACTATGCTGGTGAAAATAATGCCCCTTGCCAAATAACCTTGTTAGATACTTCCCTGTTCACATCTACCGGCATGCACATTTGCGACATCTTTAACACTTCCGACCCGAGCAACGTGCGCACACAGGTGCATACATTACGCGCAAATGGCACCGGCACACTTTAACACACGCGCTTCCTTTTTGGCTAATTAATTGCTTCATCGCTAGTAGTGTGAATTGTATTCATTCTTCTCGGGTTTCACTATGCGGTCGAACGCTAAAATCGAACCACTAATTTGTTCCAATTAGTTCGCGCCGTCCCCAAAGGATCGGTGCCCCCTTGAAACGATGCGGCATCGTTTTTTGCCCGCCCGGCCCGCCACATACATCATAATTTTCCACCGTACAGTAATGTGCACCGATGTAACGGCGATGCTCCCAAATAATGCCGTGCACAGCACTGCCGTACGTGCAGCAAGAAACGATCGATGCACTCCACACGTTCCACACTCCCGAATGCACTGCACTGCACTGGTTGGTAAGTATTTCATAAATTTTAATTGCACATTTAATACCTGCGCCCTCGGTGCGTTGGCGGGCTTTGGGTGTGCATCGTCAGCTAATGGTGGATGCTAGGGGGGTTTTTCTTTTTCTTTGCTCCCTCTCTCTCTCTCTCTCTCTCTCTGTCTCTCTCTCTCTCTCTCTCCTCGGGTATGTATGAACGATTGCGTCCAAAGGTAAATACACCGGCAACATAGGGCGGAATGCATTATGCGTGGGTATCGGTCGGTCGAGAACGTAGCGAAACGACGGGGTGAACGAATGGGTTTAAAAGCTGTGGAAAATGCATTGATCTATCATTACAGCAAACCGCTCGTGGTCGGTGCCGGCAAAGCGGGACGCCACCAATCAAGAACGCATACATTGGAAGGGAGAAAGCTTGTGCTTAAAATCTAAACGGTTTTCTCATGAGTTATTCATCGAGTTAGTTTTTTTTTGTCTAGTACAAAGGGCACAAAGTATTCTAACAGGAATGTTTAATTAAAAAAAACACAAACACACTTCATTGAACTCTGTAACAGTATTGTGTAATGGAAAGGCCAGAATATTAAACGTACAAACTGTATAGCATAGCTTCATTATAAAGGAAAGTTAGTCAGCTTTCTCTCAAGATACTATTCTTTAAAATTAAGTAACCATCACCAATTAATGAAATTTTCTATTATGAACCACTTTGAACGGTTCAATTCTATCTACATCAAATTACCTATCAAAACCTTTAAACAAAAAATGCCGTTTTTTAGACAGGGGAAAGCTTTTCAAAAGCATGACTACGAGCTTAACTGTTTAAACAATTTATGTATGAACTTTTATTTATTTTTCATTCACGCATGGCCGTTTCGGGATTAAAGATCGATGGAAATTCTGGCATTTGTAAGCCCATTAGCACACTTGAATGGTTTTTTTTTTGTTGAAAAATTAACCTTGCCACGTTTCTAGCAGTGTCATCCTCATCATTAAGCTTGTGAACCTTTATGAAGGTCAATTTTGTACCATTTTATTCTGTTCTTTTTTGCTCACAATCGATATCGGTTTACTGCTTTTCCGCTGTTACAATCACCCTACACACCTTTTACAAGCACTAAAAACGTGTGTGGGTATGTTACCTTCAACTTTAAACACCTCCCACCTTCCTAATGGGTTATAGACGTTATAGGCTCAACCCGACGGGCCCCAAGCCTTAGGTCGATCGAATGGGGCGCGGGTGGGCGTGATTTATTAATTTCCAAAGTGTACCTAATCGTATCAAAATACATTCAATCGCTCTTCCGCCCATCCGCAAAAACAAAACCTTCCAAAGCAGGATCGTTGAACAATTTTGCACATATGTTTATGCATGTTGGTGTGTATGTGTGTTTGTGTAATAGATCTCCATCTAGAAGGGTACTGGGGTTGTGTGTGTTTTTTTTCTCTACAATTTACTCTTTCGCCACGGAACCTTATGCGATCGGCATTCTCGTCTCGTGTTGCAGCTCAACCGTGAGGCAAAAGGCTAATGGCAAGACCGCATCTTGCGCTTCTTCACCGTGACTCGAGCAAAACAGAAAGAGGTAGTGAGGGGAAAGGGAAGGGCAGCAAGCAAGCGAAAGAAGACGAACAACACGAACGCGAACGCTCATCCCGTTCCCTGCCATCGATCGAGCCAACGAAACGCCAACAGAGCCGGTAACGTTCTACGTCAACAGCACCACCGCGGCGAAGTGCAGCGCAACGTAATGAAACCGAGCAATATGAAATTATACGGCTCGAGCAGAGGGCAGTAGAGGAGGTAGAGCTGGGGCACTGGGGCAGGGCGGAAAAAAAAACGGAGAACAAACCAAGCGGACCGAAACCACCGCGACGGCCCGAACCACAACGACCTCGCGTCTGAGGCTGCGAGGCCTGCGAGAGACTGCCTTAATGGCCACGTGCGTAAGCAAGCGACGAAACATCGAACATCGATACCGCCTTCCGCTTCCTCCGTCAACGGAACGTCCACCGAAAAGGTCAAAAACATTCTCCGGCAACTTCCTAAAGCTGTGCGCGATGCGCTTCGGGGAGGGAAATTCCCTATTTGAGAGATTTAATACTTCTGCGGGAGAACCGTTAACGATGTGTGTGTGTATGTATTTTTTTTTTAAATAATAAAATAAACCACCCTCGTAGCAGAACGTAATAATAGAACTCAAAGGTATCAATCGAGACTTGTTCACCGTTTCGAATCGTTCAGGACCATTTCCCTTTAACTTAAACCATTCCCCGTTAAAATAACGATCATTTTCCATCAATTTTCACTTCCGACTAAGGGTGAAGGAAAAGCTCTCGATAGAAAACTTCCAGCACCTATAACAAAAAGAAAACTTACACAAACCTTCAACACCGTTGTGCAATAATTTATTTCCTCTTATAAATCAACCAGCCTTTTAGGGGCGCCATCCTCTACCGTGAGTTTTCTTGCATTGCCTGCATGTGCTCAAACTCTGCGGGCTATGGTTTGACACTCTGAAGAAGCTATATAGCTGTAAGGAAGAATTATGCACACTGCAAAAACCATAAAATATGTGGATAACAGCCATTAGACTGTAGCATGTGGGGAAAGTTGCTTTTCAGTTGACATAGGAGAATTCTACCTTTATTTTCTAGGAAAAAAAGCACACACACACACACACACAAGTATATTTTGGCACTAGAAAAACTTTTAAGCAATAGAATGTAAATATTTAACAGTTATTTTTTTTATTTTAAATAATTTTAAAGGCTTTAGTGTACACTGTAGAAAATTTAAACGAAATTTGCTTTAAACGAAATCAATCCCGGCCAGTCAGTCAACCCCTGCAACACTGCTAATGTCGCCTCGATCGTCGACCTTTCGCTTAAGCGCCCGAATGTATGCAGTGCGAATGCATGTGTGCTTAAGGCACTGTGGGAATGAAGGGCATATTGCAAAATCGATGTGAAAAAAAAAACATTTTTAAGGTAAAATTAAACCTAATAAAGAAAAAAAATGTCTATGTATAAGTCAAGAAATTTTGTCTTTGGTTTTTATGTTTTTATTTATAGCTTAATGTCGATGTACGAATTAGTCTCAGCCTAATCATCAACACCTAAATGTAGAAAAAAATAATAAATTTCCTTTATTTATTTCTTTGCCAGAAATGTCTCCTTAAATGACATGAAACAAGTCGATTGACTTCACAATTCACACTCCATCAACTATTTGTAATCGCATATTTTCCAATAAATTGCTCCAAAAACGCTTAATTCGACAATTAAACGCAGACCAGCAGTTTGATAAACTCCCAAACAAAACCAAACAATTCATGTGTAAGATTGCTCCATCCCAGACCCAAACCGTTCCCGAAACGCCGGACACAAGCAGAGCGCTTCAAACGCCCAAGCAACAGAGCTAATTGTAATAACCTTGTACGAACGATTAGCTAAAACGCCCTTATCCTTTACGCCCTTTTGTAAAACATCATCACTCCATGAGCCCGCCCCCAGCGCAAGCTACAAACGTGCACTGGCACTGCAATTAGGAGCTGCATACGAACCACCTCATCAGAAGGACAAACAACACACACACAAACGTCCTCCCTGTACCGGTGCTTTGCTACACACCCATGATAAATGGGGTCGCCTTAACAATGAGCAAAAACGATAAATTATGCTTACGATCGTAATTGTTTCTGTTGTCACCGTGTGAACCAAACAACAGCAACACCAGGAACGGTATAGAAAACAAAAAAAGCAACAACTACAGCACCAGCAACACCAAGAAAAAAAAAACAATCGCCCTCCGTATGCCGGAAGGACACAGTCTTTCAGAAGTTCTGGCTTGGTCGGGATCCGGGAAAGGCGGCCGGAGTGTGAAAAGCAGGGAACCGGAACATGGTACCAGAGGCAGCAGCACAACAAACGAACGAACGACAGTTTGTCCCCGGGTTGGGGTGTACCCCGTTGGGCAAAATTAGACCATCGAGGCCACTATCGCACCTTGCCTATCTTTTGCCTCTTTATGGTAGCATAATTAACAGTAGCATGCTAGTTTGCTTATCAGTTAATTGTTTGTTACTGCTTTTGTCAATACCACACGAGTGTGTGTATGTCTGGATGAGCAAATTGCTTTCTCACCTCCGGTGGTAATGTCGTGCAATAGCTTGTGCTTCTATTTCCGATGCCTTTTGAAAAAAAACGCTTTCACTTTTTAGGACTATTTGGCATGAAAAAAATAATAGTGATGTTCTTGTCATGCACCATTTTGATGTTATAATTCCTACCAGATATCGCTTAAGAAGAAGAGTTCTAAACTTCTGTGCGCCAGCCGGGAGGCTTCCAGTTGCATCCTCCCACTGTCGGTACGGTGCTAAGTGGTCACCTTTGCAGCAGCTATGAATTGCGTCAATATAATCTGCAAACATGTACCACTGGCTCCGAGGCCCTAGTGCTCTCGAAGACTCGCTGTCGACGAGACACTGCGCAAGTAAGTGCATTACGTAAGCGGCCACCGATATCGGGCCGCCCGTGTAGAGTAAATATGCTTTTCGAACTAGAGCTTAAAGCGTTTGCAATCTGTAACATTCCCCTTAAAACCAAACAACAGATTTGCTTGGACCAAAACGTGGAGTTTGCGGAGCAAAGATACGGCATTTTGTTCGGAATTGTTGTAGTACATCGACATCTGGAAGTTTGCTTCATTAGATATTTATGGATGAATTGTATTACTATATGAAATCAATTATATAAATACAACCCCTACAATGATTGTAATATTTCAATGACCAACTCACTTGAGGAGCTTTTGCAACAACAACAAAAACTGCATTTAGACTTCTCGCAAGATGCATCTCGCGAGCAAACGGCTCGCAATCGCTCAATCCCCATTTACTACTCGCTCACTCTCTCGCTCGCTCAGCGCGCAAAAAACAACCTTTTCTGCGGGAGAAGATTTCAAAACCAGTTGACTCTAACACAGCGGTACGGCGCGAGCGGACAAAAGAAATAAATAAAAAAAAAACAACCATGTGCGCGATGGCACACCGGCGCCATTAGCTTATCAGCGCACCGGTTCCGCGTAATCAGTTCGTGTCGGTCAGTCGAAGCGTGCGGTTCAGCATTCCGCGACACTAGTCGACTCGGTGTACACTACCAAGTGAGAAAGTCCCCTTCCCTGTGTCTATTTCCAGTTTGTGAGCGTGAATGTGTGTTTGTGCATAGCAAGGTTCGTTGTGAGAGAAGAAAGATCCCCACTTGCTGGGGAGACTCGCGGGGTTTTTTTTTTCGTTACAAATTACAGTCCAAAGAGCGACTCAAGGTTTAGTAAACCCAACCTCACTTTCAGCTCATTTCCCATAACGCTCAGCTTGTACGCGGGAGCGTTACAGAGGCGTAACGCTCTGTTTGTCTGCTGAAAGAGCAGTGATCGCGCGTAGCGCGAAGAAAGCAATGTTCAGAAAACTGGATGAATAAAAAACAACCTCCCAACACATCGCACTAAAGTAACTGATCGTTATCTTGATCCCTTTGCTTTTCCCTTACCACCCAACCAGCTGCTCGTTTCTGTGTGTGTGTGTGTGTCTTTACGATGTCTTGCTTATCAAGATATTCAATCCACTCATGCCGCGCGGCTCGACGGCTGCCGGCTGCCCTTCCGTAGGATCGTGCGCACGTTTTAAGTGGCTTAAGTGGCCATCTCCGCCATCACGGCCATCACGGCCGACGGTAGTTAGGTACGCCTACGACGCTGCCGGGGCGGGGGATCAGAATTTGGTTCGGATTGTGCACTGCCGGTCGAGTGCGCCGAGTGTCAGTAGTGTGAACGATTACTTGAAGCAGTACGTACGATCGAAACTACTACCCTGAAGCGCAGGTAGATTTGTGTGCCATATCTTAAGCTTCTATTACTTCCGCAACAACTCCGCAACTACTCCGTTATCAAGCGCCCTGCTGTGTGACAAAGTGCTCCAGAATAAAAGTGCTACAACGCGTATGGTCAAGTGGCAAGTGGAGTTAGAAGCGGATTTGTACTGCAAACCTAGATCGACGTGTGCCCTCCGCTGTCGGCAGTAATGCGACTGTGAAGTGTGTCCGTGTTTTGTGTGAAGAATTTCATCGCTTCGTCGCGCCCTTTAGATCATTTTCGAAGCGGATTTCGGTAAAAAAAATCTACATAAAATAACCATTTGCGTGAAAAATGTATGCCGGTGTGCGTTAATGTGCCTTCCCTTGAGGTGATAAAGCCCTTAAAACCGCTTCCCGCAAATACCAGTGCAGTAGTGTGAATGGCATAATTCACGAAGCGAATGGCAGCCCACGAAATCTTCGCCGCATTTGTGATTTATGTTCATCAGCAAAATCCATTAAGCTGGAAAGTGTATCAAGTGCTCTCTTTATTGGCATATCGCTCGTGAAATAATCTGCACAAAACGGAACGGATATTCCTGGTGGAAGTTTTACCATTCCACTGCAAACATAACAAGCGCCAACTACTAAAGGATTAATAAATATTCTTGCTCTTTACGTTTGGTGGCCTACACAGTGAAGTGTGCGAGTGTTCTAGTGTGGAAAGATCGGTTTTTTCCAACAAGTGCTTTGAGTATCGGCAAACGCTTTAAATTTGTTCCGAAATCGTTTCAAAAAGAAAATAAAAAACCGTTCGGAAAAGCACACATCCAGCTGTGGCACTTCCTTACCGGCGCGAGGACCGTCTCGTGGAGAGGTGTGGAGAGTTTGCTGCAAATTGCATTCTAATGGCAAAGAATATTTAAAATTCCAATATGTAAAACATTCATCCAGTGCTCAGCCACCGGGGCATTCAATTTCCTTCCCTATTCCTGTCTGCTCTTGCTAGAGGTGAAAACTAAACAGAAATGAAATGTATTTTTCAACTCTTATTTCAAATTTTCACACACTTGGCTAAAACTTTCTGTGAGTGTGATCGGTTTTCCTTTCTTTGCGGCATTTTTTTTTTTCTTCTTCTGTGTGCCATTTTCTATCCCGTACCGTTCAGCAAATTGCGGCATGCAAATTTTGCGATCGACCCTACTGGTGGTGCATTTTAAAATTCTGCATAAGCAACGGGGCCTCCTACAGCCGCGTGCCCAATCGGGTGGAAAAATTCTAAATGGGTTTTCAACGTTCTTTTGCGAAAGCTCCTCCCCGCTGTGATGGGGTGCTAATGGGGAAGACGGATTGGAACGGCGGGAAGGTGGAAGCAAAACCGTTTTCCGAAAGGATGATTTCTAACGAAACCACATCCTTTGGCTAGCGCTGCAAAGTACTATTAATGTGTGGGTAATGGTGGGTGTCTGTGTTTGTTGGGACAAAAGAAACGGGGGGGGGGGGGGAGTAAAATCGTTTAGCATTTTCGACAGCTTTGGATAGTTTTCTCATTTAAACCGGCCTGTAGGGTTGGCTATAGCGTGCATTTTCATATGTAGAAACTATTATAATTGTATCAGTTGATTGATCATTTGCGGGAAAGTGGATGGGTCAAGTAATTTTAACTATATTTTAACACCCACCATTAGAAAGAGTTAGAAACTAGGCAGCACGACGTGAAGGACGACAGCATGAGATTATAACAAATTTATCATTTAAATGCGTAATTGTAGTAGACAACGTAATTCACACGTCAACTATTGGTGCAAGGTACTCAATTTACACATAAAGATAAAGGGGCGAAAAGAGTTAGGGACAATTTACAGCAAGTTGATTTGTTTGTTTGTTGACATGGTTTTTGGTAGATTTTAGAGCTTCGCTCAAAACAAAAACATTAAACCACCGAACCCTCATCATCCAAGACAAAATCATATGAGAATTAAATGTAATATAATTTGTGGTATGATTTTATTACTAAAGTAGTACAGCAATTATTCAAAACACATCGTTACAAATAACGCACATTTCTTGCTAAAAGCACAAAAATGTCCCAAGAATGAGATATTCACACGATCACGTCAAGAATAGAACATACATCAGACGTGTTAAATTTTGCAAAAGTTACCTAGAGCCGGACTGATTGAATACAACTCTCTCTCTCTCTCTCTCTCACACACACACTCTCTCTCACTCTCTCTCTCTCTCTCTCTCTCTCTCTCTCTCTCTCTGATATCAAAGAATAAATTAGTTTCCACCTTTCTGATGACTCACTGACCATTTTAAAGAAAAATACATCAAACAGAACATTCATGAACTTACTTTCCACCAACGGTTTTAAGTTAACTTTAAGTAATATTCAAGTAAAGCACGGACTATGGCTAGGTTCTAATTACTCAACCGATTTGGCAATCTTATATGGCAATAATAATCTTTAATTTTTACCTTTAAAAAGCTTAAAAAGAACGTTTTTTTGTGGTACATAATTACCAATTCTTTAAATTTTGGTGGCCGTAAGTAACTGTACAATGAATTTAATGATTGATAAGCTTTTGGAATTGGACTTGCTCTATCCTAGTCCAAGTATATGTGAATTTACAACTTGTTCATAGCCTGTCAATTGTGCTCTTCAACAAATGAGTGACTTTGTTATTGTTGCTACCGTTTTTTTTCCTACCTGGCCTGGAAGTTTTCATCCAGCTGGCCTGTCATCCACCTGGCTCAAAACCTGTACGACCAACAGATACTGATTCCCCCACGAAGAATACGGTTGGTTGTTTCGATTCATGCCTCAGTGTTCAAACAAAAAGCGGCTCGAAACATCTGTTGCGTGAGCAGCAAACGTTGAAACAAAACAGCAACAAGAACAACAACAACCCGATCTTATCTTCCACCCACCGGCCCCACAGAGCCGTTGTTTTACTTTCGTCCGATTGCAATCAACTGCGATCGGTTCCTGGTGGTGGTTCCTCAGTTTCGTCACGGGATCACACCCTTAATAAAAGCGTGGCATACAACCCGATCGAACCGGTCGATACTGGTTGGCTGCTTGCGGGCCATAAAAGGGAGAGCCATATTTTTCAAGCTTAAATCACAAGATGCTTGCACTACCCACGGTGAGCTACTACAAAAATCCCAAATACCGTGTCTCCACGGGTTATAGCTTCCCCGTCGGTCGCTGAAGTGTGGATGACGCAAAGCGGTGCACATTCGCTACACGCGTGTTGTTTGATTTACTGCACGCTTCGTTGGTTAGCAAATTTGATTTAAATTGCTTTCATTTCTACACACGGTCACCTATGCGGCTTTTTTGTTGCATTTCCGGCTAGAACGAACGAAGCTACATTCCAGTGTGCTGCAGTGGTGTGTGTCTAAAGCTGTATAGATAATAAAGCAAAAAAAAAAGACACAGCTTATCATTGCAATTCCAATTTTGGAGCGATTTCTTCATTTTGAGATGTCTTACACACACTGCGATACGCACGATAGCAGGTGTTGAGCGGTGAAATTGTAATCCAAAAATCAAACCAACCCATTTAAACCGCTGGCCAACGACCCATTTTGCACTGTGCGAATGGATGATAAGCGAACGTCAATTGCAAGCGACTATAAAACAGTGTGTCTACGTTTCAATCAAACCGCGAAACAAAAGCACGAAATGTGACGTCAAAGAGTAAGAGCAAGATCAGTTACTAACCCTAATGATACTGCCGTGTGGTCAGTTAGAGGCAGCCGACCGAAGAATAGATTATGCTTGAACTGTTTGTTACGGTGCAAAACTTCAGAAGGTCTTCCTTCGATAAGATAGTACCCAGGTGTCTGATCATGATGGTGCAGTATCAAACGGACCAAATAAAACCAAACAAAACCTCCCAAAAACCCCCAAAAACGAACACTTGGAGGTCGGTCCACTCACGCGTGCGATATCTTCCAGGTATTGTTAAGCTTAGGGACATGATTGATGAGAGGGGACGTCTTCTGAACAGTGCAGTCACTGTCACTGTCCTGAGTCCGTAGCTTACAGATATTTTGCTTACTGCGCTCGAGCCATTTCATTGGAGCTCCAAAC